>JAHWFP010128140.1:0-24325 GCA_023313725.1 Lithobius niger | reverse complement strand
GCATTAAATTGGCAAAAGTTGTAATCAGGACGCCGTCAGTTTCAAGGACGCTTTGTGCCACCACCACTAGGCTGCACCACGTATCATACCCACATTCATCACACCGTTTATCGGGGAGTTGGCTTGTTGAATGGCGAAGAGAAGAATGCAGGAGTTATGTAGTGACGCGATGAAACCCAGTTTTGGCTTCAAGTTCATGTTTGTTGTGAGTTATTCAGTGGCTCTCGGTAGAAGGATTAAGCACTATCTTCACATAGTGTTTGGTAGAGCGTAATGCGTGAAGGAATTGACATACGTGGTATGCACTGTAGAAACCTCACTACTATATCTCCACAGTTGATGAATCATTTATTTGCGAGATCAGTGAGTTCGCGATAAAGCTATAAGTTTGTAGTCGCAGTAATCGGCAAATCATGTAGCTTACTGACTTATGTTTGGTTGCGATTCTAACTTTCCTGTGCAAAAATTGCTGAACAATCTAAATGCTTTTGCCAGGGTTCAGACAAAACCTGGAAAACATGGAGAACCTAGAAATCTTAGGGAAAATAAAAACGGAGTCAAATTCTCAGGGAAATTTCAGGCAAAACAAGAAATTTTTTTAAAATCGGGGCAAAGACAGGAAAATTTGAAAAAAATTCCTTTGTATCTGTTTTCTAAGTTCAGTTAAATTAGCAGATCAGAAACAAAATCCTAGGCTAGTAGCAAATATTTAAAATTGTTCTTTAATATGTTCAAGTATTTTAGATGTAACTTCAATAAACCAAATCTTGGGCTAGTACCAACATCTGTGATGAAAATACGTTTAGTCCCGTCTGGACTAGTGTCTATAAAATAACTATTTTCTGGGATGTTAGATTATTTTCGTACAAATATTAATAAAACCATTAGCTACTGCCCGTTTTAACTAACCAAACATCTCGTAAACACCTGGAAATTGCCATAGGATGCGCCTGGAAAACCTGGAAGTGTCAGGGAAATTCAGAATTAAAAAATTGTCTGAACCCTGTTTACGAAACAAGCAGTCTGCATTAAAGACTGGCGTTGTGAGGATACACGATACACCAATCTGAGAAAGAAAGAAAAGACAACTGCCACCGACTGGGACTCTAACCCTGGACTTCCCCCTGACTAGGCCGGGTGCTCTAACCACTATGCTACCGGGGCGGATACTGGCTGCAGGCTCCAGCCGAGCTAAGTAGCTGTTCAGTGTTTCTCAGTGATGACCTAGAGGTCGCAAAGAGAGAAAGCAACACAAGGAGTGAGAGTGCCCGGCCTAGTCAGCGGGAAGTCCTGGGTTCGAGTCCCAGTCGGGGCAGTTGTCTTTTCTTTCTTTCTCATATCAGTGTATCTTGTATCCTCACAAGGCCAGTCTTTAATGCAGACTGTTTGCTTCGTTTACTCTTTACCTTGCGATTTTTTTTCTTTATCTATGTATGCTTTTAATGCCATTCCCGCATTATTGTATCAAACGATCTAAGAGCTACGCAGTAGTGAAAAATTATTCCTGCAGTTTAAATTGAAAGATTACAGGGTTTCTACAGGAGGGAGAAAATCCCCATTATGAGGGTCGTTTACCAATTCAGAGGGAAAGGAATAGGGGAGGGACATTTCACGGAAATTCCTTGGCGCACCCAGTCGCAGCGTGACGTGGACTGACTGATGTCTATACCGTTTCCGGTTGTGATAATCTGCAGTGGGAATTCAAAATTACTGCCTACTTCGAATTTAGTCCTTGTTTTCGTTACAATTTTTTAATGACAGCTACGAAATTTGTTTTGAGCAAAAAGAGAGTATGGGGCAAATAAAGGGAAATATCAGCCAATTGAGAGAGGAAAAAAATGTGTTACGCCATGGAATTGCATCTTGCATCATTGTACATCACACACGAACATACATACGCTAATGTTGTAAAAAACGTGCCTTCCATGCCAAAGTTAATTGCTCCAATTAACCAATTATGGGTCGTTAGGCCATCGTTATCGTCCTCGAATGGAATGGCGTTTGAAACATTATGGGCAAGTAGTCCTGCAACTTGAACGCAACTTTGGCGAGAAGGACGTTCCATAAATACGAACTGTATCAGGTCTTTGAGCGGGAAGCAAGCTATTTATGGACGGTATTGGCGCCAAAGGCAGACACGACATAGTATTATTGTGTATAATTCTATGGTGGAGCCAGTAACTGGGTTAGCTGCAAGGAGCACTGGAGGGAGAGAGGAAGGTCTTCTTATTGAAGCCAATGATATTAGACTGGATTTCTTAAGCATATAAGGCGCGATTTTTGTTGTTGGAGAAAACAACGTTCTTTTAAGCCTAAGAAATCCGCTATAAAAACACTGACCTGACTAGAAATGCCGTTTTTTTCCGTTACATTTTAATCTAGTGCACCTTGTAGCTACTCCTCCAAATGGTGTCTCGTAGCCAATATGACGTCACTTGACGCTGCTCTGTAATCATCTCGGAAGAGAAGCCACAAGTGGTCGGGACGGCCGACTTGTGACAGATTCAACTGCGTTCGATGTCAAATTGTAAATTTTATGAATGTAATTTTAATAATAACGAAGAAGCAGAAAACACCATAATTTACAATCGTGAGTCGAGCCAGTGAATTTACAATGTTAACATTACAACATACACACCAATTCAGCATAGTGATACTTATTTTTTGTTTTGTCGATTATTTTACCAACCTTCTCTTTTGTGACATCTAGACACACGCTAAGTGTGTCGCGCCAAGTTAGGCAACAAACATCACATCAACTGGATTGTCGAGGACGTAAACCATTGTAGCGCGACGTCGCAGTGTAAGGGCGCGTTTACGCAACTACTCGCCTTTACATTCTCGCAGCTAGAACTTAATCGTAATGGCAAAATTGTCGTTGCCATGGCAACAGCGCTATCTGGATCAGCTAAATCCGACGTCGTTTGAGTAAATGCTTTAAGTCTTATAATCCGTGACAATAAGATAAAGAATAACTCCTGACGAAATTTTCACAGTCGCTCCTGAACTCGCATTATTCAGTGTTTTCATTGTGAGTCGACATGGCTAAAACCGCCGCCATGTTGGAATTTCAGAGGATGTCTAGCTTCTAGCTGCGAAAATGCAAAGGCGAGTCGTTGCGTAAACGCACACCTAAGTCGACAGAATGTCGCACGACAGGACATTTTGTCGAAACCTGTCTCAACATGCTTCAGACGTTTCCAGAACCATAGCAATGAGCTGAGCGCCACTCACCGGATGTGAATTTGTCGCGAGACGTCGTTAGGCGTCTCACGACAACAAAGTGAAGCTCCTTCTAGTTTCGTGTGACGGAGTCTCTCCACCAGATGCGACGTTTCGTCTTGCAACGACGTTTTGTCGACTTTGGTGTGCGGCCACCCTTTGTGTCGTATATCCTGAAGAATAGTTGGGCACATTTCAGGTACTTGGGGAAAAATAATAATGCGGTATAAAGGCTTCAATTGTGTTAAAATCGAGAGCAATAACCCACCTGACAAAAAATTAATTCGTGTAGGAAAGTAGCAATGTTCTAGTTTTCATTTAACCTTCGAACTATAGACGGTGTGATTCACTTGGCAAATGTTTTGGTGTCTTGATATCACTCCTTTGAAGGGCCGAACCATTCGGAATTGGCGGTCCCTTTTACCAGTTTTGGTTTTTTTTATATTATAACCTTTTCTGTGTCGTAGCTACCAAGACTGGTAAGGTTTTCACAGGCTTTGGCCGGAGATGTAGAAAAGGAAAATGAAATAGTGTCGTGATTCCTTGAGACTTTGAATAGGATCACCCAATCTAGGGTGGAAAAGAATAAAATCGTTCAAGGTTCATTAAATGGACAAAACTGCCACCTTTCCTTATCGATGAAAATTGCCAAGGATGTGAGGGGTTTAACATTTGTGATAACCTGCACCTTGAACTATGAATATTTCTTTTTTTTCTATTTGCCACCTTTCAATTATTGCCATCCCGAATAAAGCTGTCTAAAGTTTATTGAATTAATGGATTTGCTGATTTATTGATGAATATGCCGTCGAGGGATTTGATGTTTGTGTTAATCATGTGGACCTATTATTCCATCATTTATTCAAATACATTTCAATCACCATTCCGAATAAAGCTGTATTTAAGGTTCGTGAAATTAATGGATTTGTTGCCATTCATGATTTCCCTATTGATGAAAATGCCAAGGGATATATAAGCCGAATGTGATGTTCGTGTTCAATTATAAAACACAGATGGAAGGAAACTACATGAAGAAAGAAAACTAACTGCGGTCAATTCAGAGGCGCCTCAAGCCTTAAAACCGTTGTGGGGCCATGTCCTGACCCCTCCCCCCTTCCCCCGATATATTGTAATGAAGTTTGGTAATGCAGTTCGGACAAAAACTTCAGTTCGCAAGGCTGTTTTTTCTTTTAAGAATTAACGAACTACTCATATTAAATATATTAAATATTATTATATATATATATTAATATATTATATATTAGAGTGGTGCCCTTTTGTGAAAGTGGACCTCCAGTCACATTTCCTAAAGAAATGCCCTGCCCTGAACCACTTGACCAATTAGAAAGGTCCATATGAAAAGGGCACATCTACAGAGCAATACCTGTAAAATGAGCTAAGACCCAGCTTTATTCACCGCATGGAAGAATTTATTTTCGTGATAAAAAAAAACAAGCGTTAGTAAATAGTAAGTAAGAAGGAAGTAATTAGGCAATTACCAACGTTATTCACGTCTTTTTTCAAATAAGAAAACAGTAAGCTGTGTCCTTAATAGTGACTTTCATGTTGTCAGACGACATAAATCTCCCAATTAAACAAGTTTCAGCCTTTTCTGTCACATAGTTATTTATCCTCAGATGGCTGAAAACAGCCAAACTATCTTTGCTGTAAAGACACAACGTGTCTTGTGGTCGCCATGCTCATATATACATATTATAATAATAATAATAACCTTTATTCAAAGAGTGTTGCCGAAGGTCTATAAAAGTCCTTGTTTGGCTACACATTTAGACGATTTCACAATCAAGATAAAGAAAAATCTATACAACAAAATTAAATCACACAGTATGGTAAAAAATATAAAAATACTAATAATCACAGACACAGAAAAAAAAAAGAAAAAAAAACAATAATTAAAAAATAAAACTATACCTTAGTTGTTAATTAGCCATTCTTTTATTTTGTGTTTGATTGAAGTGTACTGAGTTAAATCTAGTAATTTTGATGGAATTAAATTGAAAATTGTTGGAATATAATGATCTTTAGTTTTTGAGCCATAATTATATTTAATTAGTGGAATATGGAACCTTAATGTTTTATCGCGAAGGAAACCCATTTTAAATTCATCTTTAATTTTTAAATCGTTGCAAAAGTAATTTTTATGTATTAATATAGTTCCTCAATTTAGTTACATTTAAAATTCTGTGTTCCTTGTATAATTCTTTAGTAGATTTGTAGTGGTTATGTTTTCTGAAAAGAACCTTTAAAATTTTATTTTGTACCTTTTGTAGCCGATCAATAAGGGTTGAAGAAGCAAAACCATACACTTCAATACCGTATCTAAGATGACTGGTAACCAATGCATCAAAGACGATTCGTTTGTTCTTATTATTCAATAGCGATTTAATTTTATAGAAGAAAGGAATCATTTTTCTAAGTTTAGTGATCAGAAGATTAATGTGATGAACATGTTTCCAAAAATTGTCGACCACAAGTCCAAGATACTTACTTTCAGTAACTTGCTTCACCTTGGTACAGGTTAAAGTACAGTTTGAATAATTTAGACAGTTTTCTGTATGAATATATAAATCGGTACTTGAATATTTTCGGTGTGTAGAACTTATATCAATTGAACAGGTTTTGTCTTCATTTATGAATAAATCGTTAGTCAAAAACCAATAGTTTAAATTATCAAAATCTTCTTTTAGGTTAGATTCCATAATTAGTTTATCGGACTGTATGGACAGCAAAACAATATCATCAGCAAAAAGTATTATTTCGCATGTTTTTATGCAGTTCGTGATATCAGTTATGTAAATGCTGAATAAAAGAGGTCCTAGGACAGAGCCTTGAGGTACTCCGAAGCAAATATCACATGGATCACTGGTATTGTTACAAATTTTGGTACATGCCTTTCTGTTATTCAGGTAACTCTTGAGGATGTTAAAACATTTACCCCTAAGCCCATAATTTTGACATTTATTTAAAAGTTTTTGATGATCAATGGTATCAAAAGCCTTCTGTAAGTCAATCAGCACTGCTTTAATGTACTTGCCGTTGTTAAGGGAAAAGAAATTAATTCGTTAATGTGTTTTAATGCATCTTCAGTGCTTCGCTTTTGTTTAAAACCATATTGCTTACTTGTAATAATATTGTGTTTGTTCAAAAAGTTCAAAATATTTTTTAAGAAAAATTTTTCAATAATTTTATTAATGTTAGAAAGAAGTGCAATAGGTCGGTAATTGTCTAAATTTATCTTTGTACCTTTTTTGTAAATCGGCCTAAGAATTTGAATTTTCAGTTCATCAGGCCATTTTTCAGTGTCGATTATTGAGTTTATAAGCTTAGAAATAAAGATTGATGAATTTTCAATTGAGTCGGTAATATGAGACATTAGTATATACCGTCATTTCCAGTTGAATTGTTAATCTTCAGACTTTTGATAATGTTAGTAATCGTGAAAGGGTCACACTCATAAATTACATGTAATTTCAAGGGTTCACTGCAGACTTGTTAAATTCAAACTTCTTTACTTCTTCCTTAGACATAACGCAATTTACAAAAATAAACATTTAACAACCCGCACATGAATCGAGAAATTGTCCAACAAGACAGTTCGTGCATAGAGTTCTGTCCTTGTTGCGTTCTTGTTGGGAAAGACCACTTCTTCGCGCCAAACCATCTTCAATATAAGGGCTAGTTCTCGCTACAAAATATGGAAACAGTTTCCGTAAAAGGAACGCACGTGTCTCGCGCGTGGAATAATAACTAAAAACCCGACATTCCAAAGTTGGCCAATGTTTCTTTTCATCGTTCGAGTAGAACACCATAATTAGCTCTAATTATAGTCATTAGGTAATTACGGTCAAGTCAGCAAGCAAGAGATGGCAACTTTACACCTCCAACCCAACGCTGTGATTCGTCCACAACAAATCACGGTAAGTGCAGGCCACTAGTGATGCATATCACCAGGAACGCTGTACAGAAGGCAAAGATGATCTCCAACCCTCTGAGCACAAACACATCACTGCACTTCGGCTGCACTGCACCAACTCCAACACTGCACAACTGCTGCACACCGCTGCACTCTTCTGCACATTTCTCCACACCACTGCACTCCACAACACCACTCCACATCCACAACACGGCAACAGGACCATCACAATACCAAACGGCCCCACTGACACACCAAATACGACACACCAATTTTACACTCTGCAGCACTCAGGAAACTCTCTCTTTAACTAGCAATCCATCCACTTATGCTTACAACACACCACAAGAAAGCCTTCAAAAAAACTTTCTTTTCGCTCCATCTCTTCTCTTGCCACCCTAAACACACCATACCACAAAATACCACACACAACAATCCACCTCCCTGGATCCAACTCAAAAGTACTGTTCACCACTGGAGAAAACACCTTTTTGCCATGGCAAACCCCCCTACACTCAGCATTAGGGCGTTTGTCCCCCTTTCCCCAGCAAAAAAGTAAATATGCAACACATATCCAAACAATGCTAACAATAACACTGTAAACCTTGCATGTTAACACCAACAAGAAAACTTCGTCAGACACAGAATTCAACAACACTTTGGGAGAAGCAAGCACACACTGCAGCTTGTGAAAAGCTTTCCCGCAACTACTGCCCCCTCCCACTTTGTCTGGTGCCCCTTTGTTCACACTGACAGCTAAAGGCAATACCAACTTTGCATAGTTGCTTAACATGTGCAAGCCATCACCAGTCAATCCTAACCTAGACTTTACTTTTTTTTTCGTGTTCATAACCAGTAAAGCCGACTTTGCTTCCACTTTCACTACAACACGGCACCTACACTTTTGCTTTACCCTTGCAGACAGAGGGCCACCAATAGCTTCCTCGTTTACTTGTCTGCTCGTGACATTCCCAGGTTTCCCTCCTGAATCCCACACCTGAGATCGCCTGCATAACTCTTCACCTTTCACTCCATTCTGTCCTTCCACTACCATGACATTGACTCTCACCTCATTACTAGTAGTAACTTGGGCAAGCTCATCTTTCCATCTTTCCTTCTTTCCACCTGCGATTTCCCACTTTAACCTCACCTTACTACCGTGAACTAACTCCGCTGGAGCGAAGTTTGCCGTCTCACCAAAAGTAGACGTACTTGTAAACTTAGCTGGTGCTAAAACATCATTCCCTTTGTCAGGATACTCCAAATCCAAAGCCCTGCTACAGTCTACCCTCGTTCTGTGCAACCTTTCTACAGCCTGAGACTGCGAATGATAAGGCTTACCCTTTACAAGGCCGATTTCACACTCCTTTAAGAAACAAGCCGCCCGTTCAGAAACAAACAGTTTTCCAAGAATCGATTGGAGTTCCACAGAGAACCCAACCCTTGAACAAATCGCTAAGCTTTCATTTACTACCGTGTGTGAGTTAGCCTCCCTGACAGTCACTGCTTCAGGATACCTAGTCGCCCTCTCACAAACCTTTAAGACATGCGTATTTCCGTCAGACGTCACTTTGAAAGGCTTTACTAAATCCATTTCCACCTTAATGAAAGGCTCTGCCCCAACCGGAACTAAATTCATTTCGTCCTCTCCCTTCCTCACACCTTTTCTATATTTCTTACAGATTTCACACCACTCTATCCAATTCTTACATTGTGCACACATTCTTGGCCCATGCAATACTTCTTGCAACCTGGCAATGTTCGTTACCGTGGCCATGTGCCCAAAATAGGCATTAACACGTGCCCTCCTTACCAGTTGCTCCGTAAGCAACAATCTGAAAGGCCACTCTTCTTTGTTAAAGCCCATCCTATCACAAATTCTAGTAAAACCAGACAAGAAAACTAATATGTTGTCTTCCTTCTCCCTGAAGGGTTGGCACAACTTCGACATGTCATAACGTTTTTCTTGTTGTACAGACTCTGTTTTTACCTTTAATTGTTCTTGCTTAAAGGACAACTCTCTTGCCTGCATTTCATCATTATGCTGCCTAGCATTTTCGCTAATACGCAGCTCATGCTCCTGTTTCTCCCTCGTTAATCTATCTTCCCGTTCCCACCTCTCTCGTTCTAGCTCTGCCTCCCTTGCAAATTTTTCCCTAGCTAATTCGTCCTCCCTCTCTCTTAAAGCCTCCTCCCTTCTTAATTCTTCTTTTCTTACACTTATCCTTTCCCTCTCTAATTCTTTTTCTTCTTGCCTTTCCTGCCTTTCCCTCTCTTTTAGTTCCTGTTTTTCTTGTAATTCCCTCTCTTTTTCTTCATTTATTACCCTTTTAGCCTCCTCTACAGTTTTAACTGCTTCTGCGAGATCATCAGCCAACAAAGTTTCTCCCTCCAACCCACCTTTAAACATAGCCAGAATTTCACTTTTCCTCTTAGGCGCATGCAACCCTAATTCCTCGCACACAGCTTTCAAATCAACCACAGTTTTATCACTAAGCAACTCCATTGTAAATTACTTAATTACCTAAGTAACCAACAATCAAAAAAAATAGCACCAACACGCACAACAGTTCCCGTAAGCTTTAAACAACACTTTTTCCCCAAACGCCCTAATACCAAGGTATAAAAAAAGTTTGCCACAGCTCACCTGTTGCCGCGTTGTGGAGACGTTGCCAAGACGACTTCTACATCCAAACTGACGAACCCAGGCTTGCACTGACGATGACTTCAAACTCTATTTCGCTTCTTCCATTACCGGAATTCGCCAAAATTTTCCTTCTCACACGACGAAGTGCAGCATTACCGCCCACTCTCGCTGATAGGAATGTTCTCCGTCCCTCGTCCAGTCGCAATCTTGTCTGCCAGCTCAGCTTTTCCGTCTCTTGACTCGTCTTTCTAGAACAGCAGGAAGCCACTTTAATCTTCCTCCCACGCTGGTTGCCGCCAAAGTCGAAATTCTGCCATGGAAAGTGAACCCACTGAGTTGGAGAAGCTCACCACTACCATCTAAGTTGACTTGACCGCCGACTTTCGATGCAGCTGTGTCCCTTTAACGTGAAAGTCCGGTTGTAAGCCCAAACTGCTGGTTTCTTCGACGTGTAAGCCCAGCTTGACCGCTGTCACCAATGTATTTACTTTACACCTGATGCAGACGCAATTTGCTTCACCACTGCCAATGTAGACACAAAGACAGCACCCTGACCGTTGAAACTCGAACAAATCGACATGAAATCCAGCTGCTTCCTCGACGTGAAAGTACGGCTACACCGCTGCCACCAATGTAATTTCAAGGGTTCACTGCAGACTTGTTAAATTCAAACTTCTTTACTTCTTCCTTAGACATAACGCAATTTACAAAAATAAACATTTAACAATCCGCACATGAATCGAGAAATTGTCCAACAAGACAGTTCGTGCATAGAGTTCTGTCCTTGTTGCGTTCTTGTTGGGAAAGACCACTTCTTTGCGCCAAACCATCTTCAATATAAGGGCTAGTTCTCGCTACAAAATATGGAAACAGTTTCCGTAAAAGGAACGCACGTGTCTCGCGCGTGGAATAATAACCAAAAACCCGACATTCCAAAGTTGGCCAATGTTTCTTTTCATCGTTCGAGTAGAACACCATAATTAGCTCTAATTATAGTCATTAGGTAATTACGGTCAAGTCAGCAAGCAAGAGATTGCAACTTTACATACAATAGAATTTTTCACGTTTTGGATATTCCCCATTTGATTGTCAAGGTATTTATTGGAGTTGAGCCTTTGTTGGTAAGAATTACGTAATTTGGGAACAACGTTGGAGAAATGTTTATTTACTCTATCGCTTAATGTCTTGGGATTATCATACTTAAAAGCTTTTAGAATTTCCTGATCTAAAGATGTCTTCTGTTTTTTGTCAATAAATTTGTTTAGATGTGTCCAAATATTTTCTTTTTTATTATTAGTATTATCAATCAATTTTGTAAAGTATTTTTGTTTACACTCATTTACTCTTTTGGCTACTTCTATTTTAAGCCTATTGTATTCTTTCAACTTTACAGTATCAATGGTGACGTTATTTTTAATACGTTTCCACATTAAATTTTTTTTATTTATTAGGGTTACAAGACCTTCGGTTATCCATGGTTTTTTTGCTCTGGACTCCTTTTTGGTATTTTTTCCTTCGGTAGTATTCTCAGTGTAAATTTTATTTATTTTACCTTTGATAACATTGTACATTTCGTTTGGATCATTACAAAACTTATCTAAACAAAGCCAATTGATGTTTTTCATTTCTTTAACAATGTTTTTATGATTTAAAATAAAAATTTCTCCTACTTCATTCTCTTCTTTAATATCATTTGGCAAATCGATTTTCACTGCAATGTAATAGTGATCAGCTAACTTTTTTTCTACACAAACACCAACGCAGTTTAGTACTTTTGTTCTTATGAAACAGTGGTCAATGCAAGAACTCGTAATTTGGTTTCCGTATGTCTCAACTCTAGTAGGTGAGTCTATTTGAGCAAAAAAACCGTTAGATGCTAGTTTATTCAAATATTTATCAGTTGTTCTGCACTCAGCACTCAGCACTCTTTTTTTGGTTCTGATTTAAAATATCAAAATTGATATCACCAATTAAACAAAAATTTTCAACTGTTTCGTAGTTTTTAAGTATTAAACCTAAATCAGAAATGAATTTATTTTTATTTGTTAGAGTAGGCTGTCTATAAATAATCAACAGGGTCAGTTGAATATTACTAATCTGGATATTTGGTAATATTGCATCATTACTATCAATTTTAATATTTTTCACAGCTGGGGCTAAGTCTAATCTCGTCTCTCTCACAAGAAGTAAGATGCCTCCACCCCGACTAGTAGCTTCTCTTGTGCACCAGAAAGTTTCGTAGTTATCAAGTGAATATAATTCAGTTTCGTTTTCCTTAATACCAATCTCGGTCAAGCATATTATATCAAAAATAATATCAGTACTTTGCAAATCGATTTGAAGCAGTTCCGAGTTTTTCCTGAGACTCCTAATGTTAACGTGCAAAATATTAATGGAATCATTGTTACCATTTAAAAAAATATCGTGGGCATCACAAAAATCATTTCTTATCTTATTTACGTAGCTGAAGGTGTTTGTTGGTCGTTTTCGGATTGATTCATTCTATCAAGACCTTTAAAGTCATTTTCACATTTTATGATGTGAATTGACTTTTCTTTTTCATTTTTTCTCAGCCTAAGTTTACCTTCCTTGAACCATACAAATTTATAACCATTTTGCTTTGCAAATTCTTTTGTTCGCCAAAAGAGTTGTCGGTAGTAGGCGTCATTTGCTCATTAAGATAAATTTTCGTTATATTTCCACTCTGGAAACAATCGTCGTTAGTGATTATCAGTTATTATTATCTGGATGTTATGGTTTTATCTTGGCGGGCGACACATTAGCTTGTGTCTTGATATAGTAGTCAGTAGTCAGCTGAAATCAACGATCTACACGCACTTTTATCACCTTGATACAGTTTGTGCACTTAATTGAAATACAACTATTGCTTGTCAGGGCACTAAAACCGCCCATTTCCAACAATTTTCAAGCTGTTTCGCCGCATAGGTATTTATCCTCATCATCGTGAAATACGCTCAACTCTGGTTTCAGATAAAGTACCAAAGCTAATGCCCATACAACAACAATGCAGGAGTTAAATAATGACTTTCTTAACAATGAAGTTACAATGAATTGTGACAATTATTGAACTTGGCGGGCGGACCACTAGCGTGGTCCTTGATAAGTTACGTTAAAATAGGTCACTTGCTTTGGCTCGAATTTCACCATGCAGGTTACAATATTAGTAAAACGACATTAACTTTGTTTTGTCATTTTCGTTTAAACAAATTGTTTTGTAATGTGTGTGCTTTTTCCCCATGCTGTTGCCGTTATCTTAGGTTAGGTTAGGCTTTTGGTTAGTAATCTTGGTTCAAATTTTACCAGACAGGCTACGGAGTTTCACCAGGAAACTTTATTTTTTTATTTTTTAACCTCTGGCTTTTTCCTCCTGCTCAACCCCCCCCCCCCCTCCCTCCTACTCCTCCCCACCCATATTTCCAATTTACTACCTCCTTTTCCCTTTTCCCTACCTACAGCCGCCCCAACCGCACTTAGAAAAATTCTAGATCCGACTCTGAGCAATAAGGCTTTGGCCTTAGGTTTCTAAGGCCGTGGGTACAACTCCCAGCAGAGGTAGTCTGAAAGAAAAGGGAAATTGTCGAATTACTGTTAGTACTGTTAATATAATAATTATAAAGAAGTTTATTGAAACGGTAAGGGAAATAAGGGTGTAACACTGCTTACAACCTTCGAAAAAAAAAACTCAAGTTACGGTTATCTCGGGACGGAGAGGGACAATTCTGCTAAGAAATATCTATGATCTTTTACACACCACGATCGACATGGGCCCGAATGCATTTAGACCCAAAGGGCATTTAGGTCCAAAAGGACATTTAAATCCAAAAGGCAAAGAAAACTAAGTTTACGTCTGTATTTATTTATTGATTTCACGAAATATAAAAAAAAAAACCATTACAGAAAAAAAAATTCATTTAGAATCACTACCGTTCACGCTTTTTTAATTCATACCAATTTCCACCGGGGATAATAGGGGGAAAAAATGATTCCATCATCCCGGAATTACCCCGCACGCACACCTACCGAACGCAACTGACGTATTGGCTGCCCGCACGGTCGATCTGCAGTGCTGAGAAGCCATGCGTTCTTTTTTTTTCTAGGGGCAGCGAGCGAGTAGCGCAGCTGTTGATTGCTTCCAGAGAACGGATGCTACGGTTTAACGCCTCTGGAGTTTGAGCGATTTTTACCTTGCCATCCGGAAATTAAAGGGTCTCTGGGCTTAAATCGTTTTCGGCAGAATCCACTGTAAAGTGGCGCGCAATCAAAACTTGGTGAGATTTAAAACACCGCTGTTTTAACCAATAGGGATTTTTAGCGCGATTGCTAGCGACCGAGTGGCTCTTTTCCCAATCCGACCGGCGTCGTAAACTCGCGGAATCGGACTTATCGCCGCCATTTTGTTCAGAGGTTAGGCACTAGCGCCATTAATCATGGTGAATAGAAAGCAACCCAAATCCTTCTGCTTTACGCTACTGTCGTAAAACTATTCGAAAGTGCAAGAGTTGGATAAACGAGAGTTAATAACTTTTTCCCTACGTTCAACACATTGCGGGTTAGTATGTTGGCACTTTACTGGCGTCCCAGACCTATATCTTTGAGTTATAGGCTTAAGCTAATTTTTTAATCATTCGTTCCATTTTTTAGTAATTAGGCCTATATTTGAGTAATTAGGCTTATATTTGAGTAATTAGGCCTATATTTGTGTCATTGGGCCTATAGGCTATATACTTGAGTCATACCTATGTTTGACTCATGAGACCTGTACTTGAGTAAGTAGGCCTACATTTGAGTAATTAGGTCTATATTTGTGTCATTGGGCCTATAATATTTGAGTCATTATGCCTACGTCTGAGGGATTATGCCTATGTTTGATCATTAGGCCCATATTTGAGTCATTAGGCCTATGTTCGAGTCATTAGGCCTAAGTTCGAGTCATTAGCCTGCATTTGAGTCGTTAGCCCTATGTTTGAGTCGTTAGGCGTATGTTTGAGTCGTTAGGCTTATGTTTGAGTCATTAGGACTATGGTTTTAATCATTTAGGCTATACTTGAATATTCAGGCCTATATTTGAGTAATTAGCCTATATATATTTGAGTCATTGGGCCTATAGATATTTGAATCATGAAGCCAATTAAATTTTCATTAGCTAAAACTTACTAAGCAATCTCCGTACGCGAAGTTATTTGTCGTATGACACGGAGTGATCAGAAAATCACAAGTGGTGGAGTGGAACTACAGGGCTCTGCTACAGTACCGACCGGATCTTGCAAGAAAAATAGCAATAGGGAAGTTTTAAAAGTCAGCGGCTTGCGACTCGCTTGCAAGCGGAAACACTGCCCGTTTGTTATCTTCATGGGAAAGCGTTCCCCGCTGCCAACCGACTCGCAAGCCGCTGACTTTTAAAACTTCCCTATGCGAAACTGGGTTGGGCAATACGGCCGCCGAAAGCGCCGCTGATGAGATTGATTTCTCTTTGTTGCCCCATTTTGTCAGCCGAGGGCGACACCTTCCGTACAAAAATGCTGCCTTCCTTTCTTGCAGTGACGGCGTCACGAGTGAATTGGTTGTGGGGCCAAGAGAGGGTGCATCTGGAAACAGATTGGGCCAAAGATTTTTTTTTCAAGGCAGCCGCAGCAGGCACGTTTATTCCATTTAATTCCACCTGAACGTAACGTAAGCTTCAGTGCTGTCCTTTTTTTTTTCTTTGTTAAATACGCCCCGTGAACACACACAATAAATTAGGCTGCATGTGTATTTAAAGTTTCTATACACAAATAAATCAATAAATAAATTGTTTTTAAAATAAAAGCGCAGTTTATGCATTTGATTTCAAGTTTAGCCTGTAAGTTTTTTTTTAATTATTTTATTTTCTGGTGGTGACCTCAGTGTTCTGGTCAGGGGGGCCGTGAAATATTTGGGGGGAACATGGCCCACCCCTAGCGCCGTCACTGCTTTCTTGAAACACTTTCTGGATAAACGAACATGTCGCCATTTACTGAAGAGCTATGTGCAGTCGAGAAATTCAATAGCTTTGTGGCAAAAATACGGAAATTTACTTATTTGTACATGTAAGCTATTTTCCGAGTGTTTACTGGGATTTAAGTCGCCGCTATTTGACAGTGGATGATGGGATTCTCCGTATACAGAAATTTACCAATACGATTGCTAGTCAACCCCCGAACAAACCTCGAAGAAATGAAATTGGCCTCTCGTGGCGGCCATTTTGTCTACCCCACCTCATATCGCTGTAGTTCGGGCCGGATAGTTTACTGGCTATGCTGGAACCAAGGCCAGCTGAGATAGTAGCTGCGCTCCACTCCAGGCCCGTCAGCGTGCTTCTGTTTAGTGACCTACACGCTAGGTGTCGGCACGAGGATTGGTATCTGAACAAAATTTATGCTTTAAACTTTAAACACGTAATGGTAACGATCAAACTGTGACATCTGGCGCGTATCGATGGCTTTTCACGCATTCACTTAGTCCAGATACAAATTCCTTTGGGTTCTCAATCCGTACGGTACTGGACGACTCCTCGCATGTCTGTCACTAAACAGAAGCAAGCTGACAGGCCTTGAGTGGAGCGCAGCTACTATCTCAGCTGGCCTTGGCTGGAACAGCTGTAGTATGTTGCGTTACTACTGGATGGCGCCACAGGTACTTCGGCTTACATTTAGACGATGAGGCCTGCCTGTGTTTCAGCTATTAGGTGTATATATTTGAGTCATGAAGCCTATAATCTGCATGAGCTGAAATTAACTAATCGATCTTTAAGTAGCCTACTTATAGGAAGGCCAATAGACCATTGGTCTATTGACCAAGTAATTTTTTTTTCTTAGTGATCAGAAAATACCAAGTGGAAACCACTGGTGCCCTCTGGCGATTGGCTGACCTACCGCAATTTCCTTCCTGTGGAAAATAGGTGGTTCCTCTTGTCTCAAACCATAGACTTGAAAGTTAACTAGATCGCAGCTTTCGTCTTCCAAGCCTCTGGTAAAGCTTTTCAGCAAGAGTCAAAGCATTATCAGAGATATTAGTACCCGCAACTACCGCCAGGACCTCATATAGGCTTGGAAGAGGGAAGATGCAATGTCTAGTTAACTTTCTGATCTATTTACGCCGAAACTCTCTTAAACCTATTCCATCACTGGTACAGGTGTTTACATCCTACTTTTAGAGTAGAGGCTGTACTCAGCGGCGTAAATATAAATATTATTTACATTTTAAAAAGGCTCAAATTCAGCTTTGTAAAAGCGTCAGGACGAATGGGGTGTAGTCGGCTTCTGCAGCCGACGGCCACGCAGGCCGGGCTCCTTTAATGAAAATGAAAATAGGGACCACGTGACCGGAGTACGACGATGCGGTCCTTATTTTCACTATAACGAAAAAGAAATTCGAAAACATATGAACAGTGGGGAGCCCAAGGGGGTAATTTGCCAACGGCCCCGCCTAACGTAGAATAGAATAGAATAGAATAGAAGTTGTCGGCCAGTAAGCTATACAGCTTTTTGAAGGCCCAAAGGCAGATGTTAAGTGAAAGGAACCACCATCGTAAACAGTTGTTTCTTGCCGCAGGAGAGAGGAAACCGGAGTACCCGGAGGAAACCCTCGTACAACAGGCGGGAAACAACCGGAGAAAAACCCGTACATATACACTTCCCGTCCCAGGATTGAACCCGGGTCTGCAGGAAGCCAGAGATGTACAGCTGGGACCAAGACGCCTATCGAATCTGACGCCCAGTGCTCGCAGCTACCCGTGCACCCAAAAAACTACACAATTGGCTGTACTGTTTATTAAACATAAATTTAGTGTAGTACCGTTATCTCCTCTATTTAAGCGCCCGGGGTTTATTCTGCTTTCAAAAAGTAAACAAATATACACATAAAAAAAAAAAACAGGAGGAAAATCAATGCCAGTGGAAGAGTGGGCATATTGGTATAGGCGTTATATCGTTGATCTGAAGGAAGAGTATGCTGTCAGTTCAAGTCCGGATCATTCCATTCCGACAGAACGTAATTGCATAAAGCTTGCTTATTGTTCTGCGTTACTTCTAATGTTAGATTTTCGTTGTTTGGCCTGATTTCTTCTCTAAAAAAAAATAAACGTCGGGTCTCTATTTAATGCCGGGGAAATTATTACACTTGGGGTTTGTTTTAATAACGGTATTCTGTACCTACAGTGAAGCAATAGTCAACTACAAGTATACGTCATATTTTTGTTCAAAAATCTGTTCTTCAGCTGCAGTAGGGTGGAACAGACTCTCATTGAAAGACCGATGTTTATGCGGTTTACTTTTTATGCATTATAGCCTACTCTTACGGTATGTTAATACCAAGTTCTTCACGCCCGTACAAATTTGCATACTGCCGTTGGAAACTTACGTAGTTACCACACGCAGATCCGATAGTTCTGAAAGTTCAAAATAAACGCATTTCAAAACGAGTAAGACATGACTGAACTTATTTCCAGAAATGCAAATACTGTGTCCCTTGACGATTTATTTAAAATCTTAAGCTGAAAAATATTGACAGCATTTTTAGTTGCAATTTTATTTTAACCACGGTCTTTCTGTGCCACGATACATGGTACATACCAATGTGTATCTAATTTCATCGTGTTTCTTTTTCTTTTTTGTTGACCTTTGCCCGTCAACAAGTTGAAGGGAACAGGTTGTGCAAATAGCATAGGTTGAGGCAGTATGCTTACAGAAATTTAAATTACTTTTTTACTTTTGTATGATAGCAAACGCGCTAAACGCTACCGGGTGAGGGAACATACAGCATTTGTCGCAAATCTTGTTACTTGCATGTTTGCTGGGGCCAATGGCCAATCTTAAGTCTTGGGTGTCCATTCTTACATAGGTGGACGTTCTCTATATGTCTTGTGATTTAATTTCCGGTTCCTGCCTCTAGAACCCCCCCCCCCCCCTAAAACTTTCTATTACCCATAATACCCTGGCCATTTCGCGGTTGCCAGGGGTTACCAAATCGTATTTAAGCAAGGGGGCCAGCATGGAAAAATCAGAAAGCCTTCGGGCCAGCCAACTGGCTGGTCCTCCTTCAACCCCAGCTAGGTCTCCTAGTTAGGGGGATTTTTTGGCTTTTAGGCCTTTAGTAGGCCCAATTTTGGTTAGGCTCTTTTCCCCCAACCTTAACTAAGCCTTTTTATTTACCCTAACTTAACCCCAAAGTTCCCCAACGCTTTCCCCAGCTTCCCTTAGTCTTTGGTTCAGTCTAATTTTAGGTAGCTCTCCCACAGTTAGTTATTTTTGGACAGCATTTTCGTACACTTTTCCAGTCTCTATAGACCCACTCAACTCTCTCACTCGAGGAAATATACATACACTTACAGTACAAGGGAATGTGAAGAGAAATAAACAATTGATTGTGCCGAGCAAGTCATTGTTGTGTGTTGTTGTAAGCCAACAAGTGAGAGGCGAAGTAAAAGAGATGGGAGTCGACAATTGATTAAGTCGAGCAAAGTCATTGTTGTACATTGCAAGCCAAGAGCCGAAAAAAAGTACTATTAAGAGGCGATCTTGAAAGTCGGCCACTGGATGTCACCAGCAACCGGACGTTGCTCTCTCAAGAGAAAAGCAGATAGGTAGGGAGAGAGTGGGGGAGGGAGGGAATGGAAGTGCAGGGCAGTATGTAATTCAACAACCCATCCAAATTCAACTGCGTGTAGCAAAGTGGGACGGGAAGAAGATGGACCGGTAGGAAGATGCCAGGGGGAGAGGGTAGGGAGAGGATGGGTGGGAAGCGGGAGTCGTATAGGAGACAAATTACCCGTCTCAATGAACGTCCAGGCAATGCCGAGCAAAAAATGGGAAACAACCACGGGCGAAACAAAACCGTGAATCTAAAAGAAGGAAAATTACCTGTCAAACCAATCACTGAACGAACACCGCAAAACAAAACCCCCTGACAAAACAAAACCCTGGGCGAGGTCTGGTACGACTGCTAATATATACAGTATAAACAGCAGATATATACAGCAGATAAACAGTGGCACAAGAGCTTTATAAAAACATAAGAGTGTCCATGTTGTATCTTTCGCGTTGTATTTCACCACTTGTCTCAAGGTCGTCTGGGAGAGAAGCTGTGGCTTTCGCTTCCTGACTCCAGTCCCGTTGATTTAACGTCGCCAAAATCTTATTTTCCAACACAATGCCAACAGGGGTTCACTTCCCAACACGCGCGAGAACTGCCGTAGATCTGGGAGGCAAGCCACGCAAGTTTAACCCCAGTCGGCCTTGGCTTTAAGAAACAAAATCCATACCTCGCTTCAAGATAGTTTAAACGTTCCTGCTTGTAAACTGCGCCACGTGCTTGGAGTAAATTCGGAATTTAAAAGAGGATAGCCACCAAATGACAAGCTGCGCATCTATGGCCATTTGCCACTATTTTCAGTCTAGCTTGCCCCTTCTTCCCACAGGCGAAGGAACACACTAACAAATTTCTTTTCACACAACAAACAAGCCACGTGCCTCTTTAATTATTGAGTGTAAAGTTGGTGCGGCCACGTGCACCAGGAAACAAGCGGTAAAGTTAAGCCTAACGACATCACGGGCGCTTATTTCTATATATTGGAGGGAGACTTGGTGGGATTCAGCCCCTCAACCCTCGCTCCAGCCTAACGGAGTTTTAGCCTAAAGTTGTCCATACCAATGATGTTCAAATAAGCCAGCCAACGCAGTGGTCCAGTTTCATAAGGATGTTGTTATTGCTCGCCTTGATTCACGGGGCTTGGTGGCTTGAGACTTGATGGCAACTGCCGTAGGTTTTGGGCATGGCAAATTGGGCGAATTTCGGGGGCAATTTCTAGGTTGAGGACCCAAAAGTGATGTTGATCGGTGGGGAGCCGAAATTGGAATCCCAGCACCAAGCCATGGGCGCACGGGCCATCAAGTCACCAAGACCTCCACGCCCTGATACAATGGTGTGGGTTACAAATTGTGCAAAGGGACTGTTGTTACATTGAAGTTGTTACACAAAATGGTTTTAACATGGCCGAATTGTTGGCAATAATGAGTTGGTCTTGCAGTTGATTGTAGTAAGCCCAAAACTTGATCGGTATTGTAGCTACCACTGATCTTGATAATGGCAGCACCACAGGACGGGTGCTGCAGAAGCTGGGGGCGGGGGAAGAATAATCCGCTGACCCCATTCAGCGGTCGTACAAGAAATTTTGACAAAAAAAAATTGTATGGATTAAACGTGTGACAAGGTGAGAAAACTGGTTGAACTGGAGGTGGTCTGGTGCAGCAACGACAAATTGTTTTAACACAAGTTATATCATAATCGAAAAATGTGATGTAGATATAAATATCAGAATTTACTACAGAGTTAAAAAATAAACATGATAAAAGAGATAACCTAAATGATTTACCTAGGGGGCAGCACCAGGTCCTCCAGTCCACAATCATATACACTTTTAAAAAAATTACATTCCTAGGTTACTAGATTTCACTACGTTTTGATGTGGTGCAAAACAAGAAAAGGGTTCGACTCCGCTAACCAAAGTTTTCTTTTAAAATGCCACGTAGAAATTGGTATAAATTTCATGGACACATTGGCTAAGGGTCAAGTGTGACACAGTTAAAAAAAAAAATTTAAAAAGTTCACCTCAAGCCCTCGGAAAGTAGCCTCTTATTTGCACCAAACGAGTGTCGTTTAAAGAATTAAATGATTTCATAAAAGCTAAATAATCTTGGTGCCGTTTTGCACGCAAGAAAAAGTTACTTTTCCTCCAACAAAAAAAATTCATAATCCGGTAGTTGTGAAGAAATTCTAAATTTCTCCGGCAAAGTGGTAAACCAAGTTTTTGTTAAACCGTTACAGGAAAAATTTCTGAATGGAAAATATTGGGATGACAAAAAGATGGCGGCCCTTCAAGAAACCCAAAATTGGCGGCTGAAATGCCGTGAAACGGAGACAATTTTGGGTTTCTGGTCTCAGAAGGGACGTCGAAGGCTGAGACCAAAAGGAAGGGGGAGAAAAAAAAAATTTAAATTACAATCTGACGTTAAGCTGTGTATGTTATACTTTAAAGTGGAAATAAATTCTAAAAGGATCTTTGACAGATGAACTACAATGCAGTAATAACATAGGATGTAAATAAACTAAAAGTACATTCGATTTAACAACAAAAGTTACCACATTATCAAAGTCAAGACGTAGTGAATTGCTTGGGTACTGAATCCATAAGCTTTGAAATGGAAAGCTATTATCGAATAAAAAGGGAAAAAAAAACTAAGTTTTACAAGTTAGGGGAAAAAAGGATAAAATTTTAGGCATTCCACTGTGCTAAAAATTGGACGAGTTAATCCTGCCAATCAATTTCAGGCAAGGTTTTTGCAAAATGGGACAAAAGGAGTGGAGGGAACACTAAGCGGGGATTCAACAAGGCACCACCAAGTACACTTCTGGTTACTATGGGCCATAGCACCGGGCGTCGCCAGTTCATGCTTAGTTATTGCCCCAGCGACACAATCAGGATCGTAAACGGAAACTATACAGTCGCCTGAATCCTGGCACGGGTCTGGACCGGTTACTCAAGCCTAAGCGGCGAGATCCCTTGACATGCAAAGTTGGTGATACATATTTGACCAAGACCCGGCCTAAGCAGAAGTGTGGATGATATTGATCCCGAACTGATAGCAGCTTGTTCTCTGCCCGAACCCAAAGAAATAATAGGAGACCTAAGCTAGTGCCAGACTCAAAAAAAGGGTTATTCATTTTAGTAATTGGAAGTAAAATGATGAAATGTTACTGGAACCTAAGCGCCCCGATGATTGTGTGACGCCCTATTAATTGTAAATGGACTCCAAATGATGAACCTAATTGTTAGTTGCAGGCTCCTGATCTACAACAAGTCATGATAAGGCGCGATTACAAAACCTAACACTTGCCACTCTATTATGTAACGTGGCGATAGCCGAGCCTAATGAAACGATGTACAAATATCACCCGCGATTTAACGCCTAGCCAGTGATTAAATTGTTATCGTAAAACAGTGAATTAATTGGGGCCCGCGATTTGACGCTTTAGTCAGCCACCAAATGATTGATCTAATTAGGCTAATTAACAATTGTCCTCTTCCAGCGCGATTTAACGCCGACCTGGAGGGGTGTCAAATTTCATTAAATTTTGGCCTTCCAGCAGCTGAACCCATCTGAACATGGCGTTTTTAGAGACTGACAGAGAGGAAGAGTTCTAATTAACTGAATTCTTCTGTACGGCCCTGTAAAACGTAGCACGTTCGTGGATTGACCTGCAATTTTGATTAAGGCTAACCTAAAACTTGTTGTAGGGGAGGTTTGGGAGGATTTTTCTTAGGTGTGTCAGGGGGCTAAAAGCACAATATCAAACACGGCTGATTGTTTTGCCGGAATTGTGCCGCAAATGATGAGGTGCAAATTTTGAGCAAACAAAAATGATGAGTCTGAACGAAAATAATAAAATGAGTATTTTTTTTTTCAAACATTTCTCAACTTATGAACTCACCTTAAGTCTTTATACTTATTCATTACAAATGGAAAATAAAGTTGGTCCAGGTCCCATAGTTGGATTTACACGTGACAACAAAAATTCCTACTTGTAATTTTTAACAAAAGACAAACACAAGAAAAATTCCATTATGACAATTCCAAGCAGATTCAAATTAGTCGAATTCACCGGGTATTTCATCCACAACTGGACGTAGGTTATTAATATGCTGAAAACCTTTCTGCAAGAGCCCTGTTGCCTCTTCACGTACTTTGTATACCAGGGGAGAAATTTTTTCAGCAATTATAAACGGTCCGACCCAGCGTGGTTGCAATTTCCGGGCAAAATAACTAGCTTTGTCGGAAAGAAAGTGACTTCGCACCCAGACCTTCGATCCGACTTCAAATTCCATAGGCTTTGGAAAACGTTCATTAAATTTGTCATAAGTGTATTTTCTGTCAGAATGTCTAATACGACGTATACGTGCGATCGCCTTACGTAGATTTGAAGACAAATTTGCTGCCCATAACGCTACAGGTTGGTCAAGTGCCTCCGAAATTGGGGGTTCAATTCCTATGTCGATTTCTCTGCCGAAATTTAGATAGGCAGGAGTATAGCCAGTTCTTGTGTCAATCGACGAGTTTAGGCTCATTACGAACATAGGAATTAACTCATCCCAATCTCGTGGGTGTTCACCGCAAAATTGTGCAATCATGCGTCCTAACTTTTTGCACTGCAATTCTGCGGGTGAGTTACTTGACGGGTGATAAAGGGTTGTAACACGTTGTTTAATCCCGAAACGTCGGTACAACTCCCTGGTTACCAGGGACACCATACTCGAGCCGCTGTCGGACGTTATGACGCGCGGTAGCCCGAAGATGGGAAAAACTTGTTTTATCAGTAGGGTTACTAGCGTTTTTGCATCAAATCTCTTGCAAGGGAAAGCTAACAAAAATCCTGAAAAAAGATCAGAAACCACTAGGATGTTCCGGTTTTTTGCTGGAGCTTTTGTCATG
>JAHWFP010128139.1:0-43324 GCA_023313725.1 Lithobius niger | reverse complement strand
ATGGAAGCGAGTCACTACACGACTTCGGACCGTGAGAAAACTTTTGCTGGTAGATGGAGTCATACCGATCACTTGACGGCTTGCAAAATGGCCGAAGCCGAATTCTTCAGCTGCGGAAAACAAGTGGACGATCAATTTGAATCACGAGACGTCGTGATGTGTGCCTATTGCGGTTTTCGTCTCGGAGACTGGGTGTTGGAAGATGATCCTCTCGTCGAACACAAGAAGTGGAGATCATCCTGCCCTTTCGTGCTCAAGTTTCCCAGAGGAAACGATACTGATGACCAGGACGAATTCCGTAAAGTCTACCCCGATGCATTTTGTTACTACTGCGAATGTGCGAGAAAATGGTGCGATAGAAGAAGAAGAATTATCCTAGGAAAACGATCCTACAGTATTTAATCTTTTTATTTTTTAATTTTATATAATGGTTTTGTAATCTTAATCATAATAGAAAAAAAGTCTGTATACACAAAATAAAAATGTGAATGGTCTTTTTTCTCTCCTTTTACTTTTTTGGTGTGTCAATGTCTGTTTTTTTTTTTACATGTGACTTTTTTTTGGAAGAGAACAGAAAAGTTTTTTCTCCTTTTCTGAAGTAAACAGATGAAGAGATGAAAAGTAAAAAAAAGTTTATTTTTTGTTTTTTTGGAAAAGTATTTTACTTTTCTGAAGTAAATGTTTTGTTTCGGACATTTTATATTTTACAACAGAAGAAAAAAAAGGTTTTGTTTTAATCTTTTCAGAAAAAACCTCGATGCATCCTAAAGTTTTCTTCAGTGAGAGATGACGGAGCATTACTATTCGATTGCAGACCGTGAGAAAACGTTTGAAGGAAGATGGAGTCATAACGATCATTTGTCGGCGCTCAAAATGGCCGAAGCAGGGTTCATCAAGTTCGACGATGAACGAGACACCATGATGTGCCCCTACTGTTACTCATCCTTTACAGGCTGGGGTCACGAAGATGATCCCATATCCCTGCACAAGCAGTGGAGCCGTTCCTGCATGTTCGTTCAAGCTTACCTGAAAGGACTTTTTTTACCCGTTGACGACAGCGACGTTGAAGACGATGACTTCAAAGTGATCTATCCAGGTTTTGAAGAGTACAGGATCGAGTGGGAAGGAAGAGTGAGAGACAAGATGAAGCAAAAAGGACTTATGTCTCTAAGTTTATCGGGGGCGAGAGAAAGAAGGTACGCCGCTGATACCTCCGGTTTTTAAAACCTGACGAATCAGAAACTGAGATAGATCCATCCCGTACCTTTATCTGGTGCTAGAGAAAACAAAACCAGTTTGTTTAAATAAAAGAATTATTACTTTAAAACAATAATGTGTTTGCGTTGTTTCTTTTACGATACATTTTTTGTTGTTGTTTGATGATACATTTTTGTTGCGGCCCGCGGGCTGGGTGGTGGCGAGCGGGACGCATTGCGTCCCACTCGCTGCCCCTTCCCCCCCCCCCCCACACACACATATATACACATCCAAACAAAACTCGTTCGACCTTTTCTTGTGTCGAACATAACTACTGAAAGAATTTTTGTTTTTTTGTTTTTATTTTTTATTATTATTATTATTTTTTTGTGCCAAGCCTTCTCAACCAATCACCTTTCTCCGGGGGTGTGACGTCATAGGTATTTTTAACACGTATGTGAACCATCAGCCCATGTTAATCCTGTGATGAGAGTGTCTGTAGTTGGATTTGGCGTATAAAACACCTGTGACGTTGCTTCCGGTTTAGATGGGGAAAAACGAAAAAGACGCCATCTTGGATTTCATTTTCCCCATGTTATCCTATGGGAATTGACCACTGTAAATTCGTCGGATCTGAAATACAGCAGACATTACTACTAACATCACTACACCAACCAATTGAAAGAGGCGCGTTCGCGCGCAATAACGGTGATATGTTTGAAATACGATTTTGGGGTTGAATGGATGCTTTTACGTAAACGATGAATGGTACCTTTTCTGTCCAGAATTGTGTGCTGAACATTTTTGTTTCATATTATGCTTTTTATTTGTTGCCGGTTAAGAAGTTAAAACAAACAAAAAGAACATGTTGCCGGCCCTCTGCCAGGCCGGCTAAAAATGGTTTCTTTTGCTGAAAAAGTACAATACCTGTCAATTTTTGCATTGTTGTCTCAGCGATGCTGCCTTGCCTTGAGATTTCAGAAACCGACGGCCGCCTCAGCCACCCGATCGCGCATGCACAATCCTCCCTATAAGAATGGAAGCCGGCTAGGCTTGTCATCTCATTGTCTCAAGATATGTCAAAAGGTGACTCAGGAGGGGAGGCAGGGTGGGCCTTAAGGTATTGTACTTTTTCAGCAAAGGAAACCATTTTTAGCCAGCCGGGCTGAGGGCCGGCAAAATGTTCTTTTGTTATGCTGAAAAATTACAATACCTGTCAATTTTTGCATTGACAGGCCGACCTCTTTAGATATGATGGCAGGCACCTTTTGACCGAGTTCCCTGGGGTGCTGAGGCTGGCAGTTGTAGTTTTGGGGCAACCTGGAATTTGGAGGGAGTTGGATACCAGGGAAGCCATGTTGACCAAAACTGGATATAAGAGAATTGGGGTTTTTTTGTGTGAAAAATTCCACTAATTTTACCTACGAAGTTAAGAGTAAGAAAATGGTTCAGGTACCTGGATTTGTGTGGTTCCCATAGGACATGTGGAGAGAGTTCAACGGAGCAGAGATGGTGGTTTTCCGTGTGAAGTGGCTTTTTGGAAACACTGGTGCAGCTGATGTGTGTTGAATAGCTGGGTGGTCTTGTGATGGAAATTTAACTGCATCCGAGTCACAGTGTTCTTTTCCTTTTTTTTTTTAAAGGAGAAAAAGTACCAAAATGTTAAACTAGGTCGTGATAGTAGTGGCGTAGGGATTTCAAGTTGAATGTGAGCGTTCCTTTTTTTTTTAAAGGAAAATTTAGATTTAAGATGACTAATTACGTTGACCGGCGTGAAGTTGTACCAACTAAGGTTTGGTGTTGCGGATGCCGAAATGGTAGCCTTTGGCTCTATGACAGCATAAGTCGCAAGGTTGGTCGAGTGTTTGATGGCCAGATAATTGAGCCATTAGTGGATGTAGGGGCTCAAAAGAGCTGGCGTTGTCAAATAGCCATAGGGAGAAAATGTGGACTGGGTGTCCTGTCGCAGCGGTGGTTAATGACTCCCAGGCACTTGTGATGTCGGTGTGGAGTTTGAGGTCAGTTTCGTCGAAATCAAGGTTTGAAGAAGAGGTTGATGGCTTCAGAGGGTCGGATACTGGAGTTGCGGTGATGGGTCTTGCCGTAAAAAAGGGAGGTGGTATCCTAGGGTCTGTTGGTTTCACGTCTAGGAGTGGGTGGCGGAACCGACAGAGGGGTCTGTAAGATGGACGAGTGGATTTGGTGAAAGTTATTTAGTAGAATAACCATGGAGAGAAGAACAGTGGCTCTGTGCGGCCATGGTGAGGTGGTGGGCTTGAAACTTTTGACAGTAATGATTTGGAGAGTTCTTTTTGGGCCGATAGCTCGAGTAATCTTAAATTATCTGTTTGGAGCGAGGATAATTGCGTTTGAAGTGTGGTGACGAGTTCCTCTTGGGCGGAAAATTGTGCCTGGAAGGAGTCTAGGATAGTTTTTGCCTTCTCATAATTTGACACGAATTGTTTCTTTGCACGCACATTCAGGTGAAGTTTGTGTTTTAGTACAGTGAACAGTTTTACGTGGACTATGTCTTGCAGTTTGTCAGCGTCAACACCAAAAAGTGATAGGACTACCGGAGCTGTGGGAGTGTTCGAGTTTACCGATGTGGTAGGTATGACGACAGGAGAACTTAAAGGGGCTTCAGTGATTCCCACGGAAACCGGGCTCGTAGGGCGTTCAAAATCAGAATCCTTTTATGGGGAGCAAGGGGTAGCAGGGATTAGTTCCAAGGTTGGGTCCGTAACGAGGGGTTAAAAGCATAGATCACTCTCGGTTGGTGAGGACAGACTCTCAATGTCAATCGGAAGTTGGTCGTTGAGGGTACTTTGGTTGGGTTGGTTGGGTGAAACCTCCTGACTTGCGTCGTTTGTTTCCAAGTCGATCGATGATGGGGAGGCGGAGGGGTGGTCTACCGGTTTGTGGAGCCATGATTCTTGGGAAGAAGGGGTTCCGGTGGTGGACTGGAACATGGTTTTGCCGGGGGTTACTGGGAGCAAAGTGACTGTGCAGGACGGTGTGATCGATTTCTTCAAGACAGACGTTAGAAGTGGAGAGGAGTTTGTGGATGACGAAATTTTCTGGGGAGTGGAGAGTTTAGAGCTTGAAATCTTGGGATTGGAAGAAGAATGTTCTGCCTTGAGTTTTTTCACAAGATGAACCCGTTGATGGCGTTGACGTTTCCTGAGGGCTGAAGCTTGGTGGATTGCAGCAATTACCCTCCAGTCCGCCAATGATATTGTAACACAAATCGGGCAGGGAATCGTGTAGTATTCTTACTTGAGGTGGCACTGGCAGACTTCTTTGGGGAGGTCTAGACAAGCGGGGTTTTAACCCTGGGCAGTTACAGGATCCGGGATCTTCGATGATGGGGATCCTTCCAAAGAAAACTTTTTCATTATCTTCGAAACGTTTATCATTCTTAGCTTTTACCATGGTGACGACTGGAGAAATAAATCCAGACTACGGAGGGTGCTAGCTAGTTTTAGAAACGTTACAAAGGCTTGAACGTGACAGGTTGTGGCGGGAAACGAAAATGAGGAAGCGGAAACGAAAAGAATGAGGCCAAGAGGCTTGTGGGAAGGTTCGGCCGGGATGGAGGGACCAGGTACCATACTGTCGCAAGATGGTGTTGTAGGCTTAGTTGTCAGCGTTGTAGTAGGTAGCGTCGTACGGCGAATGCACGGATTTGCGTGGCTGGCAGACAGGTGTGCGACGTGTCACAGCTGGGCGAAAGGTTCAAACGGAACGGGTCAGGGAAGGGTGAATTGTAAGTGATGGTGGATCCTTGGGTGACATGCGAGAATTGGCCGTATGGTGTTAAGAGTTTCATCGTTTCCATCTGTTGTGTCGCCTGTTTAAAAAAAAAAGGCGACAGAGACGGTGTGGTGTGAGGTGAGTGCTGGACGGTTGTGATTGAAGTAATGTGGATGCTGAGCGACAAGTGTGGACAGCCGCCAGGGCCAATCGGGGTGTAACGGTGTGTCACAACAGAGCTATTTGATGATTGGAATTGGGCCGTCAGTGGGTGGTTGAAGACCGGTAGTTGAAAGGTTGCCTGTTATTTGACCCAGGGGATCCGTGGTGTGTGCCAAGCGATGGGCAACAGATCAATGGTGGGATGGGAAAACGTGTTCAGGATGTCAAGCGGCGAGTTCCGGTAGGCAGCCGGGGCCAGCGACAGTGGGACGACATTTCGTCGATTCCGGGGCCTTTGAGATCGATGCTGGCCAGCTTATGACGCTGATAACAGTTTAGACTGGACTGTCTTGGCTTCGGCGGTGAGGTGATAGTCCTGTCGAACGATACAAAGGAAAACATTACGGAGACGGTTGGCAGGAAAAGTGACAGGCAGCCGAAGACGCCGCGGTCAAATACGTGTCATACGTGGTTGTAGGCCCTTTGGGACGGGAACGCTGGCAGGTGGACGAGGAGCCCGATGTCGGATACGTGTTGTACGGGTGACAGGAAAATGGTTGGCCCGTTGAGCAAGTAGCGTTGGTAGGGTAAAGGACCATTTTGGCCACGTTCTTGGAGTTAAGGGCTCCTGGGCAAATTTCGAAGTTGCTTCTTATCTAAAAATGATTTTGCAGTCATGCACATTTATCATTATCGGAGGCGGCTACTGACAGCTGGGCAACGTGGTGTTGGTGATAGCAGGAGTTTAACCGGTCGTTAAAAGTGAGGCGCCGGCAGTCTTGGACTGGCCATATTGCCATCGTGCCATTGGCACAGGCGCTCTTTGGTTACCACACTTTTGGCACCCCCCACCGAAAGAAAAATGAAATCTTTTCCGCTGTTGAGTCTCCCTTCAGGCACAAATCCTCTTCTCTCTTTCTCCTTCCTCTTACTAGCATTTTCAACACTTTTGTTAACCCCCCCCCCCCCCCCATACAAAAAAAAAAACCATGACAGCCAAGAAAGAAGTTCATAAACGCGTCATTCCTTGAAATATACGGTAATACGGTATAATTCAAAGCCAGTAGAATATCAACATAAGCAAAGACTCCTGGGCTTTTACCTGGACAATGCTTGGGGAGCTTGGAGTGCTCTCCAGACCCATCAAACTTGAATTCCTGGAAAAACGCGTGTCGCCCTTCCCCCATTATTTCTCTAAATGGCACAGGTGCCTTTTGCTACCCAGTCCGACTCTGAACGCCGGTAGGCGTGCGAGGTTACCGGTAGTGGACACCGTCGCAAGACGTGCATCGTGCGTGGTTGAAGAAGCTTGACGGTCTGTTGAGATGGAAGCTTCAGCAGGCGGCGTTGAAGATGAAGCGCCAGCAGGCGGCCGGGCCCACCGTTAGTGGGCACTGTAGTAAGACATGTGTCGTACGTGGCTGTAGGGATTTATTGGGCCCATTACGAAGGAAACGCCGGCAGCCGGCCGTACCTACCGACAGTAGAGCAACGTAACATTCAGGATCGTAGGATTTAACTGGTCGTCGAATGGGAAACGATGGTAGGTGGTGGCCACCGGTGGTTGGCACCGACGACAAAGGTGTCGTACGTGTCGTAGGAACTTGACGGCACATTGAAGAGGAAATGCCGACCAGCGGTCAAGGTTGCTGACGGCAGAAGGAAAGCACCGGAGGCGGCTGAGGCTATAGGTGAAGAACATGTCGTACGTGTATGCAGGCCCGTGGTTACCAGTTTCCCGGTGGGTTGGAAGGGCGACGAAATGGGTTCAGGAACGAAACTAGTCATGAGATTCAAGAAGCTTGTGGTGGAAAAGATTTCCCTGGCATGGCAGGAGGCCAGTTGGACGAAGGAAGTCCCCCATGGCATGGTAGGGATCCTGGATCGGGAGACACTGCAAAAAAACAGGTTGTCGGCTGGCTGTGATGACGGCGCCCAGGCGATAGTGGGAGGTCGTCCGTGCGACAGGAGATGGTAGTAGGTGGAAAAACCGGGAACTAGAAACGGAGGATTGTCGTACCTGACCGGTGCTGACAATCGACAGGAACATGGCAGCCCATTTGGCGACAGAGGATTCTTCAGGATGAGGCCGGCAGTTGCGGTATGAGAAGCGGCATTACCGGGGTTAACGGGCAACATGAGGATGACATCGTAAAATCGCCATAAGTCGGAACCCCTGAACAGGGAGGACCGCACGACAGCAGAAGGTTGAGGAGACCAGCTGTCGTACTGTTCAAGTGTGGGTCGATCCCGGGAGACAACGGGAGGGAGCCACAACGACTTCAATTCCCACGAAGAAATTTCATAAGGCAGACGAAGCAGCCATCAACGATGGCGGCTTGAGACAAAGAGATGACAAGCCAGCCGGCTTCCATTCTTATAGGGAGGATTGCGCATGCGCGATTGGGTGGCTGAGGTGGCCGTCAGTTTCTGAAATCTCAAGGCAAGGCAGCATCGTTGAGACAACAATGCAAAAATTGACAGGTATTGTAGTTTTGCAGCATAAAGAAAAACATTTTTCAACCACCATTTTGGCCACCTTCTTGGAGTTAAGGGCTCCTGGGCAAATTTCGAAGTTGCTTCATATCTAAAAATGATCTTGCAGTCATGCACATTTATCATACCGATTTTCATTTTTTTATGAAAAAGTGAACAATTCCTCAATTTTACCATCTCTGCCACCTGACTATTGGTGAATTATGTGAATGCAACAACAAAAGGGACCCCGACTCAAGGACACAACCTGTTTTCCCAAACAACTTGCCAACTGGTGCGCAACTGTGTGGCTGACAGCAGTGACTTGTTTAAATCTTCCACCAACTTAAAAACAGTTAGGGCAGATAATCTCTCTGCTCCGGTCTCCGAACAAGATTTTGTCTCCTTTTGATATGACTGGCTGGTTCGAAACTACATTCAAATTTTCCATTACTTGGTGAACTCTATTCTCCATCGCACGATTCACCATCTCTTGGACATTAAGACCAGCAATTGCAGAGTTGAATTGTCTCATCCCTGCATTCAGTTGAAGCCACATATTTTGTAAGGTGAACAATTACTTCAAAACAGAAATGTTCCTATATGATCACTCCCTGGTAGGCAAACCTCACTCGATTACGGAAGAATCTAGTTTAAACTAGTATCAAACTGTAGCGGTTGGTCTTCTTTAGAGGTTTATCTTCTGTCCTCCTCTGAACCATGGTGATCAATAACACGTAATCTTTGGGATTGTCATTGGTCTAACTGTTTTCACATTCGATCAAACGTTTCTCTTCTTTCCAACAAAAAAGACAAACAGTACTTCCTGCAAAGGTTTAAAGTAAAATGACACGATCTACACTTTTGTGTATCCTGCAGTGTTAATATGTGTCAGAAGACTCCCGATAAAAATTTCCTGCTACTGATAGGGTTAGACTAGCCAAAATCCAGGACACATCTTAACAGTCGCGTCCAAATTACGAAAGTGATTGGGGAGGATGCCGTCTAGCGGAGAGGCAGTACAAAACTTGTTAATTTGGATGGAATGCATCATCTTATGAAAATAGCTAAAATAGTTTGTTTGGGGAAGCATTTTCGGATTATAGTGGAAGCACACATTTGGTGGCACTGACACAATTTCACATGCCATACAGGCACAGTCATTGAAAAGCGTGAGAGGGGAAGACCAAGATCACTTCTGTTTGCTAATAACAGGGCTCCTCACAAGCTACTGATAGGATTCGAGGTAGAAATCGTCCAATGTATACACTCTTCATTCGCACAAGGATGTACGCACTCATCAGTTGCTCCAGGATATGCCAACCAATCCCAGTGTAGCTTATTTGACAGCTACTGTGTTTTATCTGACCGGTTCAAAAGACACATTTTTATTGGCTTGTGTAACGAGCCTCAGTGTACGTAACATTATGATTGAATTTGGACATCTACTCTTTTTCTGTTGAGAAGATAACAAGTTACTCGACTATAAGAAATAAACAAATTTATCGATTGGTGTTTAATTTAAAGGTGTTTCGTAATGCCATTAATAATGCACGCATGATGGTGAACATATCCTCATCATACACGCAGAGCCATGATGTCAATTTTGATGGAAGTGGAGTCATCAGATTGGGTTTACCAGTGATTAGTTTAGGTAAGCGTGCTTTGTCCAGAATTGATGTTGTCCCAGAATAGAAGGAGAAATCTCTAGGCATTTCCATTGTAATTTTTGTGCCATCTAGCTATGAAGATGGGAAAAACGTTTGGAATTGGCTTAAGCACTGTAGTTTTTTAAGTTTGTAAAAGCAGCGCTATACTTACCACCATCGCTTGAACCGACACATTCCATCTTGTCTCTACCAAGGCAACATTTTTGGTGAGAATCACATTCACAATTGGTCGAACACAACTTGTCACAGGCCAGTATTTTCGGGCATACGTCTTGAAGGTCAACTAAAATATAAAATGTTACGTTGATTGGAGAATAACGGTTGCATAATTAATACCTTAAGTTCGTGTAGACGTATTGTCCTCATTGGGACATCAAAAATGTCAGCTGAAGAGAAATGAAACGTCAATGGAAAGATACTAGGAAACAAGCTTTGGGCCTATTGTAGGTGGAGCAGATAGAAATTTATTTTTGTATTTACTCTCATTTTAATAACTTTGCAATTCTTGCTAATGTTTCTTAAAAACCTGGGTGCAATACTTTAATCGGCTACGTTTGACCTTTTTGCCTTTTGGAGTGAAGCTCTTGGCTGGTGTTTTTCACTTTTTTTTAATATTAGGTAGGCCTATACGTTTCGTATTAATTTTATAATGCCATTGTTTCTCCCTCATTTAGTTTCTGTGTCTGTTTTGGTTATGCTGGCAAAGAGCGTGCCAACGCCAACAATCCTTGCACTGATCATGTTTATTGTAGAGTATTTTTCATCGATTTAAAATATTAAACATTTAACTGCAAGCTAAACAATCATAAGTAAAGATAGTAGTTTACAATAATCAAAAGATTCAAAAGATCTGCGGCTCCCTTTACTGCCTCCTACGACAATGTTGAAACGCACACCTCTGACACACACTACTACTGCGAATGCCGATTTTTTTATTAGAGTTAGAATTAGAGTTAGAGTTAGAATTAGAGTTAGAGTTGATAAGTTAGAATTATCACAATTGTAGGTCAGATGGTGTTAGCTTGCGTGTGAGGATAGCATTTAAATAATTTTCAATCTTTGAGAACGTTTAGGCCTAATTTTTAGCTGCTGCTTTTATTTTGTAAGCGACAACAGCTGTGAGATCTGGGTTCCAGGTTAGGCCTATTCATTCTTGTAACACGGGATTGAGAGCACAGTTTCTACGGTAACCAGTAATCTTGAAATTATTATATGAAGCCATTGTAGTGTTCCGTGTTTGGTATAAACACGTCGTCTGCTGTTTACTTTCGTTTTATATAAAGTTTCCTGATGCTGCGACAATTTGAAGTTTCACATGTGGGATACTCGTTGATAGTGTAAAGGCCAGTTTTGGATGCCATGTTGGGTGAATTCCTCCAAGCGTAATTTTTCACATGAAACCAACGTGAGTCGTTAACGAATCCTTTTGTTTTTTCTTTTGCCTGCCTTCCTCTTGTGGTTAAAATGCGATAATCAAATGTTATTTCATTGAGTTACTTCGAAAAAGGTTGTTAGCTATGAATAAGAAATGATGATTTATTTTGACAGATTTAAAAGTACACTTGATTGCCAGCAGCACAGTGCATGCTTCGTCCAAATTCCTTAACTATTCAGGATTTTAAATTTACAATGGCAAGTGTTCGAAAAGTTCGTAAGTTTGATAAGTTCGAAAAATCGTAATTTTGTGGATTATAATTAATTAATTTACGGCAAATTCGAGATCAGCAATACTTTTTGTCCTATCTATCAATGTGGCAAACGTCATAGCAATCAACCGTTTGGTTTGGGCTCCACCCAGACTACAAAAGTGCAACCAACCAACCAACATTTTGCCATTATAGGCTACTCTACACTCGCTTCTCTCACTCCGTTCCGCCAATAAAATAAACGTTATAATATCCAAGAGCTGCAGTGGAATCCAGTGTGCAGCCCATCGAGAAGAAAATATTCATGTGTCATCAAGTGACCGGAAATCGAATATGGGAAATCTAAATTTAACCCAAATGGTACAGAAGCCCACTAGGGGCAACTCTAAACTTGACCTTGTATTAGCCCAGAATCCGGAAATTATTCAATTGATTGATCACATCGGAAAACTCGCTAAAAGTGATCACGACGTCTTGCTAATTGCTTCGTTTATTAACAATACTAAAGCTGTTAAAAAAAATTACACGCTATAAGTTCTCTGGCGCAACTTTGAACCATCTTTGGAGCATACTGGTACTGCGGCAAAAATGTGTAATAATTTTGCCAAACAACTTGAACTTTTTTTATTGACTGTAGTTATTCATTGTCGCCCTGTGGTCGCAAACAACCAAAATGGCTCACTCGTGTTACCCTCAAACTTTAAAAAAAAAACGTAAAAGGTTATGGGAAAAATTCCGTTCAACTAGCAAACAATCTTATTACACTCAGTATGAAATTTTAGACAGGGAAATACGGACCAAATTTAGGCAGGAAAAAGCCCAGTTTGAAAAAACCTTGCAGCCTCTTCTAAAACAAATTCTAAAGATTTTTACCAGTACGTAAAAAGTGCACAAAAAACTAGTGTTTCAATCGGACCCCTGAAAAATTCTAATAACCAGACCTTTTTGGAGCCAGGGAAAATGGCTGATTTGTTGGACGAGACCTTTAGGGAGAATTTTGCAGCCACATCCCCCAACTAGGTTTTTACCTTTGGTTCAAACACCTTCCTTTTGCATTCCCACTTTAAACTTCTCTGTCGATAATTTAACTAGTGCTTTTGCCGGGTTAGCATGAAGCAAATCTCCCGGATCCAATAATATTTCTACCTATTTCTTAATTAAAATTAATATATGGAAGTTCTTTAATACCTGTAAAAATCTAACATCATCACAATTTGGATATAGAAAAAATATGGGAACTAACGATTTATTATCAGAATTAAACGACCTAATAACAACAGGGTTAAATAAAGGAAAATATATTGGAATTGTCTTAATAGATCTAAAAAAGCCTTTGATACTTTTGATAAAAACATTTTATTAAAAAAATGTTATAATTTAGGTTTAAGAGGAAAAATACATAATATAATAAAAAGCTACTTACATGATAGAAAAACAATTGTACAATTAAAAGAAAAGAATAGTTTTCCAATTGTAAGTAAATACGGAATTCCACAAGGATCTGTACTTGGACCCCTACTGTACTTAATTTATACAAATGGCATTGTTGATATTATAGAAAATACTAATATTTTCATGTTTGCTGATGATACAGCTCTGGTATCTATAAATAGGGACTACAATGAAATGATAAATAATTTACAACATGACTTTAACATAATAAATGATTACTACATTGCAAACGAATTGTTTATAAGTAAAGAAAAGACATTACAAATGGACATTACAGTACCAAAAATGAAAATAAAAAATTGTACATGGATAACAAAACATTTTGGAAATTGTAAAAATTTGAATTATAAAAATCAAACTTATCCATGTAGTGAAAATTGCTTTAAATTGGAAAAAAATTGGAAAATGAAATACTTAGGAATTAAAATTGACAAAAACTGGACGTTTAAAATGCATATTAAAGAAATGGTAAATAAATTAAGAAAGTTATGTTCAAAACTTTATAGATTAAAAGAAATATTAGATAAGAAACAGAAAAAAATTATTTTTGATGCATGGGTCGTAAGTGTGATCAGATATGGCATTGAGATTTATGGACAGACTTCAGATTATCTAATTGAAACACTACAAAAAGTTCAAAATAAATTAATTAAGATATTGTTCGGGGATAAATACAAAAAAATAAAAACGGAAATACTCTTTAAAGAAAATAGAATTATGAAAATAAGGCAAATAAACAATTTAGTTATTTTAACAAAGTATTACTTTGACAATAAATTTAAGGTAAAAATAAGTAAATCGGGTGAATCAAGAGCTGTAAAAAATAGTTATAAATTACCTGCGTGGAAAAATAATTATGGGAAGAGAAGACGAGTGTATTTTATACCAAATTTATTCAATGAAATTCCAAAAGATTTATTAAATTGCGTGAATAAAGAGCTGTTTAAGAAGAGTGTAATTGAGCTCATCTTTCTTAATGAAAAATAAAAAATATAAATTTAAGATTATAAAACTAAGCAGAGAAAAGATATTGACTTATAACGCCATGAAAAGAAATTGTATAAATTGATTATTGTATAAATTGTTTATTGTTTATTTGCTGTATAAAATGTTTATTGAAATATTGAATTATGATAATGTAAAAAATATTGTATTTATGTTAATAATTTACAATCTACACATGCATAGTTGTTGTATGGTGACGTGACGTGTTTGTATCATTCAAAATTACTGTTATTAAACTCACACAAACTGTATTATTACAGTTTCGAGGGTTGCATTTTTGTAACTGTTGAAAAATAAAATTATTATTATTATTATTAGAATTATTATTATTATTATTATTATTAAATATCAACAGAATTTAATACCCATCCTCGTTTTCATTTTTAACAAATTTCTTTCCAAGGGCTTCGATCCATTTGGTTGGTCGCACGCATTTGGTACACCAATATTTAAAAAAGGGTCTCGTCATGATCCTAAAAATTACAGACCTATAAGTCTTACATCCCACTTATGTAAATTGTTTGAATCCACCCTGTATAATCACGTTTTTGCATTTATTGAACACTATAATTTTCTGACTCCCGTACAATATGGCTTTCGGCCGGGCTACTAAACAACCACGAATCTCTTATCATTTTATGGTAATTTTTATCAGCCCCTTGACGAAAATATTCCAGTGGATATCTTTTTCCTGGATATCGTTAAGCTTTCGACCAGGTGCTACATAGACTTTTGATACATAAATTAAAAACATTTGGAATTCAGGGACCAATTCTACGATGGATATAGAACTGGTTAAGTAACCGTACGCAAACGGTAGTTATTGAAGGATGCCATTCCCAAACCATCCCGGTCTCCAGTGGTACTATCCAGGGATCCGTCCTTGGGCCCCTTTCATTTTTGTTATACTTTAATGATTTTGGACTGGATGTTAATGGCGTTTTAGCTAAATTTGCAGACGACTCAAAACTCGGGATGGCACTACAATCACCTCATGCCAAACTCTCATTTCAATTAGACATTGACATTCTTTACCACTGGTGTACAAAATGGCATCTTGCTATACACCCCCATAAATCTGCAGTACTTCACCTCGGCACCCATAACCCGCACAATCAATATTTTTGGGGGCTACATTACTTAACTCAACAAACAATGTAACTGACTTAGGAATTACTGTAGATAACAAACTAAATTTTGCATCCCACATATCTGCCATTGTAGCCAAAGCCAATTCTAGCTCCTTCTTAATCAATCACACTATCACCTCCCGGCAACCGGAGTTTATTTTAAACTCTACCTTACGCTTGTCCGTCCCATTCTAGAGTACGCAATTGAATTTTGGTGCCCCTGTCTTATTAAAGATCTGCATGCCTTAGAAAATATCCAGAGACGCTTTAGTAAAAAAGTACTCGATTTATCGACTTACTCTTATGAGCAGCGCCTTTTGTTTTTAAAAGTGCCTTCCATATGCTGGCATTACTCACTCGGTAGCATCATTTCTCTATACAAAATTTTACGTAATAATCATGGTGGGTCTGAACTTAAAGATAAATTTCAAATACAGACTTCTGGAATAGCACATGGCCATGCTTACAAATTAAAACTCCATCACTTGCGACATGAGAGGGCGCGTCATACTTTTTTTCTTTTGTGTGCTTACTACTTGGAATGCTCTCCCCGCGTCAGTGGTTTTTGCTCCCTCTGTCAATAGTTTCATTGCCTACATCAAACACACATCCCCAGATTTAACAGTTCTTTGTTTTTAATAGTCTATTAGGCTACAGTAGTATTACGTGTGTATACATTTTCTTGACTTTTTTGTGTTGAAATTTTGGTATTGAATATGAAATATTAATGTACATACGTACGTATAAGCTTATAAGAGTATACATAAAATATTGGTTTTGCAGATGAATTTATTTTTTTGTTAACTTTATTTGTAAATAAGTGCTTGTTACCTGAAATTGATAAAATTTATAACTATTTGTGTATAAATGTGTATATACATATTTTTCCCTTTACATATTTGTTAATATACATAATCATTTGCAGCCTTTCCAGTTATGTAATGCCCCATGGACGGTTTAACTGTAAAATAAAGTTAAAGTTAAAGTTAGCAGCCATACCGATTGCTCTATTCGCAAGAGGAAACAAATCGACTCTCACTATAATTGGTTTAAACAGGTTTATTACTTTTGGGAGAGCCACTCTCCATTCAAAAGGTTAGTGAACTGGCATGCTGACCTATACTTGGCACTTCTAGAAATGCTGCATCATTTTATGGGCAGACAGAGGCCTCTACTGGGAGTGCAATAAACATTTCCTTCAGCGTTCTAGGTAACGACCAAAAAAAAAAAACGTTTAGTGGCTAACGACATAAAAGCCAAACCACAAACACAATCGATTGTTTGGGCACGATAAAATGGAAGACTGAATTCTAAAATAATGAATTCCAAGGCTTTGTGGCACTATCACCGATTGAAAGCAGACGAAATGTGACAACATTTAGCGCTATGTAGTATCATCTAGCTCCAAGCGAAGGAATGCATAACGGTATTTCTTTTAACGAAACAAACAAGCCACGACATCCTTAATTAACGAGTGAAAATTTGGTTTATCCTCGTGCACCTGGGAGCAAGCTATAAAGGTAAGCAATATCATTGCCGCAAGATGGCACCATGGTATTTTCGTTTGCATTTCAATTGGTGATAGTGCCACTTTAAAACGGAATAACGCTGGACACCCCGATGTTAGGAACCAGAAGCACTTACCTTTTTATGACAAACTGTATTTGCAACACTAGCTAACACTAGCTAGTTTTAAACACTAGCTTAATTTTTAATTAAAATTAAAACACTCTTTTTTTACCGTGTTTTAAGAGTGCACAACCTGAAATTATCAGTCCTTATACTTGAAAACTATATATAACAAAACTGCTTACCTTGCCGGACGTAGCGTGGACATCTGTTGAGTTTGAGAAATTTTTCAGCAATGAATTGTACCCGTCAGACCATCGATTTTATATAGCAAAGAGCGGGGGTCATAATATCTATTTTTAGAACAATTTTCTTAGAATTTTAATTTCGACCCAGGTAAGGTCAGATTCGGGTCAGGTCAGGTTAATAAACCAGGTTGGAAGAAAAGTTCAAAAACCTTAAGATTTTAAAATTCTGATTGGCTTTCCCGACCAAGATATAAATTCTGATTTATTGAAAATTTTGATTTTTTTTGAAGTAACAGATTGAATGCAAAATTTCTGAGCATAAAAGGAGCTGAACTCAGCCAAGGAAACTCAAACGCATTTTAGAACACCAAGGAAGACACACTGCTCTGGACAGGAGATGCACTAGCTGTTATTTGTAAGCATGCACTTTTTATAATTTTATTCTTATTTTTTTAGTATAAAATATAAAATAAATTACATATAAAATTAGTATAAATTAAGTAAAAATTAAGTATAAAATAAATTAAGTAAAAATTAAGTATAAAATAAATTAGTATTAAAATAAATTTTATACAACTCACCGCATTACTTATTTTTTTTGGGGGGGGGGTGAGACTTAGCTCCAATCCAACCTCAGTTACAGTGCACTGGTCCAGGTTGCCACTGCACCCACACCTTACAGAGGTGTTAAACAAACCCCAAATATATAGATGTTATTTAAATTAAAGACTTTTGAAGGGGGAGGGGGGCTAAATTTCAACCTTAGATGCAGTGCGGTGGCCCAGGTTGGCACTGCACAGAGATGTTAAACAAACCCCAAATGTAGATTTTATTAACTTAAGGACTTTTTTGAAGGGGGGTGGTGGAATAAGTTTCAACCTCAGATTACAGTGCAATGGTCCGGGTTGCTACTGCAACAAGTAGACAAATTATTAATTTTCGTAGTAAACAAGAATTTGAAGTTTAGGCAAAGTTAACTTTTTTATGTTTTAAAAAATTAGACTCTTTTTGACAGTTTTCCTTCATTTTTTTTTAAATTAGCAATAAATGTTTGCAGTTTTTAGTATTTTTCAAAATAAAAGAGTTTCAATTTTTTTACGCGCGTAAATAACGGATTTTACGAGCATTTTTTTTATTTCTTTTGTATTTACGTATCCAACAATAGAATACTGCAGCCACTCTCAACAGGCCACAGTGTCGTGGTGACTGGGAACGCAAAAATACTTACGTTGGGGATATCCAGTTGAGGTCTAAACACGACCGGGTGCCATGTAAGCCCCAGCCTAGCTAGACCTGGACCTCAGGACTAAGCTTCGGACTAAAGTTACTGGTGATTTCAACGCTAGTCTAAGTTGGGGACTTACTAGTACAGTACTAGCTAGACCCCGACCTTCGGCCTAAAGTAGTACTGGGTAATCTTGGCGATTTCCATGTTGAGGTGTAGCTAGTTCAGTACTCTGATTGGTTAATACCTTCCTGTGACATCATATCACCTGTAAACAGTATCAACGGGTTTGGCTTCTCCAAGATACGTCGAGATTCGTTTATCAAATTGTTTTCAAGCATATTTCGGTGATTTTTCTTATTCGTTTTTCAGGATAGCAGGTTTTGAACAAACTTAATTGTCAGCTGAATCATTTTTAAAACACATTTTCTTTCCAAATTTATCTGATATCAGTTTAAAATTACATAAACAGGCCCGTAGCTAGCCATTGACGATTGGGGGTTGAGTTAAGGATACATTTTGGACGTCTAGGCTATATAATAAATGCCAATGAACTGCTGTGCGCAAGCATGGCAGTAGGGGAGAAATGTTTTTCAAATGGACTGTCAAGAACTGAAAAATAGTGAAATCTCTTGTTCAGTTTTATCCCAAACGACCTAAAGGGTATTACTGCTAAAAAAAAAAAGTGCACATTTTAAAAGAACAACATGCTCCAGTTTTTAAAAAAAATGAAGAACGATTGAAAAAAATGGCGAACCTTTCCCTCAGTTTTGCCCAAAACAATTTGAGGTATTATTGGAGAAAAGCTTTCAAATATAATAAAAAATCGACATGCGCCATTTTCATTTTTTCTCCCTTGATTCATGGATTTTAGGTAACTTTGCCCTCATTTAGTGACCTTTGAGTCGCTTTTATCCTTTAATTTGAGATCTTATGGACTCTTATTGTCAAATTGTACCTTCGAATTTTTTTGGAATTCTTAACAAGTTTGCTGTATAAAAAATAGAATTGTTTCTGCATTAATACAAAGGATCTTCAAATCGTAGTAGCGATATGTTAACAGAAAAAGGACTACAGCAAATCAAACAGAAACTGAACATACAAACTGAAAATTATGTGTCCCTATTGGAGAAAGGTTAAATTATCATCTCCTACTGACCTGACGACAACCTTTAACCAGAGTGACACTTGAGTTGATCTGGTGGGAAAATGTACCCCTGAAATCACACTTAATACCAACACTCACGTCGTGCAGTGAAGCATCGCGTTCGAAAGTGGTGCTTAAACCTCAACTTAGACCATGGTGTGCCTGGGTCTAAATTTTATCCTTAGTCCCAGGCCTAACATGCTCATTAACCCGAGGATTATCGCTAAACCTGATTGGAAATCACCGATTTTTTCAGCTTCAGACTAACTGCTCCGTATTAAGTTAGGCTGCAGCTTAGAGGCTCTACATTTCTTAGCCCTCAACTTAATTCGCATTGGAAATCGCCGAATTTTCGTGATACCAAACTTACGCCCAAGATTAACTGTAGACCTCAACTGGAAATCCCCACCGTTTGTTTCTATGGACACAGTGCTTTAAGCCAGTCATGCAGGACGTTGGCGTATGAAGGGGGCCTCGTGTCACCTTCGAATTTATGCCTGAAAGTTACGCAAGTACTTTAGCTTCGACCAAGCCTAGAGAACTGGCTACAGTTGAATATTGTAGTTTACGTAGTGTACAAAAGAATTGAAAAGCATTGCAAAATGATTTCCGTTATTTGAATTTTGATGCTTAAGGTGATTTGATGCTGTTTAGTCAGAGTGGCGTTCTACCCGGAAAACCGGGAAAATTCAGGGAATTTATCAAGTCTGAAAAAGTTCGGGAAAAATCAGGGAATTTGATAAACATATACTGAAATTCAGGGAATTCAACATTTTTCGGACGTATTTTCCTCTATAATTCGTATTTTATTTTTTACTTTTAAAACGTTCATTTGATTTCAGTTAAAACTATCTGCGTTTTATTTCTAATAAACCAAAAACTCCTTAGGCATAAGTAATACTAGCTGAAGCCCTTAAGTGCTATGCACGGGTGGTGTTTGATGCACCGTTTAAAACATTGGGACGATTTGCTTTCTTATGTGTTTGTTGCGAAAGGCGTGCAACCCGTTATTTATGGTTTGTGAGTTCACTTGCTTTATTTTATTATTCATTGCACTTGTTTCATAATTTTAATTCTCATGTGGTTTATAAGTGTAAATTTATTAGTTAATTTGTGGAATTATTTATAAAGTGTTGGTGTTTGTTGTTGTTTTGCTGCACTGGGGTTGTATGTTTATGGTTTATTATTAGTGTTCACTTGTTTTAGTTTATTTATTATTTATTGTACGTATTTCATAATTTAATTGTTTAGTATTTATTGTTCCTTCGCTTTATTTTATTATTCATTGCACTTGTTTCATAATTTTAATTCTCTTGTGGTTTGTAAGTTAGTGTAAATTTATTAGTTAATTTTTAGAATTAATAATTAACCTTTAGAATTATTTAGTTAATGACTTAATTTGTTTAAAAAGACATAAATCCTTCCAGTGTGTCGTGTGGTCCGTTGAGAATAGCATTTGCAACATTTACACAGGTTAGAGTTAATGTCGCAAAATCATCTCGCACTCAAGAAAAAACAAGAAAATGAATGTGTTGGCAACATTTGCATACGTTTGAACTAATGTCGCAAAGCTGAGTCATGCAGGAAAGCCAACAGGGATTTATGTTCCTTTAAGTTATTGGTTAATTTTGCACTGTATGAATTGCCCTTGTTTAGTTAATTCAGTTTGCCAGTACCGTAAGGTATTGTTATTTATTTATTTATTTATTTATAGTTATATAGTTTAATTTATTTATTAATTATTTAGTTTTGGGGAATATTTAATCGTTTAGATTTTATTTATTTGGTTGCCTGTGGGGTTGTAAAGTTTGACCTTGTTGCACCAGATGTGAAGAGAATGTTAGTGTGTGTGAGATGACTGGCTGCTGGGGAGGCTGCTCTGCATGGCTTGTAGTTGCTTAGCAACAGTGGGAGAAGCCAGGTTTGAACTTGAGTATGTTAGCAGTTGAGAATGCTCAGTAAGCCTAGTCGAAAGCTCCTGTTTTCGTCTTTATTTTATACTGTGATTAGGCAGGGTTTTTAGTAAAATTGTAGTCCTGTACTGCATCGTTTTTTGACTGAAAAAACATCAGGGAAAAATATCAGAATGTACGTTGACAGAAATTGCTTATTACAGGATAACCAGAAAGTATGGTACGCCATTAGATTTTTTATTAAGCATTTTTCATTATCGCATTTTAATTTTCATTATCGGCCTGAATATCCATTAATGGAAATACTTGGTCGATACTGAAAATTAAATTCCGATAATGAAAAATGTTTTCTGGTCACGAAAAACATTTTTCATTATCGATAAGTAATCGTAATTTCACATCATGGAAATTCATTTGTTGTTAATGAAAATTCCGATAATGTAAAATAAATTTATTGAAACATCATGTCAAAGGGGAACAAATATATTATCCAGTCGCATGAAAATAATTTTCCGTTAACACAAATTAAATATCCGTTAACGGAAATTCAATTTTCGTTAACGAAAAATTATTTTCCATAATCGAAACTAGCATTTTTCATTATCGAAACTAATATTTTCCATTATCAGAACTAGTATTTTTCATTATCTATACTAGTATTTTTCATTATTGAAACTAGTATTTTCCATTATCGAAACTAGTATTTTCCATTATCGAAACTAGCATTTTTCATTATCGAAACTAGTATCTTTCATTATCGAACTTTAGTTTTCCATTAACGAAAAATGATTACTAACTTTTCCAATAGATGACTCGTCTCATCCTGTCCAGTACAGCTTCATAATTACGAGCCTTAGAGAAGGCACTTAGGAAATAAGCAAAAGTGGCCGCACCAAATCTGGTCAAAGTTTTTTACGCGTTCGTAATTGTATTTAATTCCCGGTCCCAGGCGGGCCAATGTTGCCAAAACTATCGAAATAACAGGGTTCTCCCGAAACGGTGGAATATGCTACCCAGTGACTTCCTTTTCCACCGTGGAAATCTTCCAAGTTTACGATTCCATTTTCACCAGTAGGCCAAAGTTTTAAGGGAAGCGTGTCTTTACTAAAAGTACCTCTAAATTTCGGAATTTTCGTTACTCTAGCCAATCAGTTTAAATCAAAGTTTATTAAAGGTTTATCAAAGTTGATTAAACCCTCGGTGGTCTTAAATAAAGACGCCTGCCACGGGACGATTTATTTTGCGTCGTTTTTTGCTTAATTTTTTTTCTTGGACCCAGAACCTTCCACTTGCTTGTGATGTCGCACGAGTTCAGCCAGAATTTTTGCATCATTTTGTGCTATTTTTACGGCAGATACCACCCCCGCAGTCCCTCCCGCCACCCCTCCAATACCAGCTAAAATCAGTCCTAACAGTGCCAACGGCAAAAGCCACCTTTCTTTTTTCGTGATCTTGTTTTGAGCGCCATATCTTTTTTATTATTATTATTTAGTAAACAACTTCGACTTTGCCTCTGTCTAACTTTAGATTCATTTTCCTGTCGCCAATGAGTAGAGCGTGACAGGTTGTATTAGCAGGTACTGCTGCCCTAAACTTCAGTTTGACTTGTACGTCCACGATTCCTGATTGAAGCCTCTCGGACTGTTTGACGCAATTCAACACCACGACAGGATAGGCTTTCTTGAACTGAAGCAAGTCAAAACTCAAGTCGTCGGTATCGTAGCAAAGCTGCCTAAATTGCTGTGCCATTCTGTACAGACCAACGTACTCTCCACTGGCAAAATTTGAATTTAAATCGAGAAACGGATAACGCTCGAAATTTAGAGTCACGTGAGCATCTTGCAGACTGCAGTGGTCAAACACACTAGGATTTTTGACTAAGGCATCCTGCCTGTTAGTTTGAAAAGCTAGAACTATCCACCTAAGTTTTTCGACTGCGGAAGAAGTCAGCACCCGCCAGGTGAAGCTGGTATTTTGAGGGAGCTCGCAGCTATCGTAATGCCTGTGCCTGAATCCGAAATCCACGGTCGCGCCATGGTCGATGAGATTGTATAGTTTAAGTTTCTGCTCGTCCGAGTCAACGACACGAGGCACGAGCCAGCTGATGCTATTTAGAACGACTTTACCATTGGCCGCGGCCGCTGCTTTGAAGATGGCGTTAGTGTCACTGGCTCGCATGAGTGTGGGCACGTGTTTAGTTCCGTAGATTAGCTTATCGTAATTTTCGAAAAATCCCATGATGTGTTTCAACGGGATGGCGAATGTAAAGCTTCCCTTGGGAGTTGTTTCAACGATGATGGATGCGTGCCGCTGTTTGAACTTGTTGGTTAGTTCAGCATCGACTGAAGCCGCACTATCCAACGCCCAGCACTGGCTGAGCAAAGCCAGTCGTTCGGCCAAACCGTAGGTGAGTAGTCCCTTCATCAGAGTACCGAATCGACGATAATTTAACTCGTCGACTTGTTTATCACCGAGATGGTATTTGATATTAGAAAACAGGAACATGGGTGCATTATTAATCAACGTGGCTATGTCAGCGTCGGCATAAGTCGAGTCATCAGCTTTCAGCAAACTCCCTTTAATCAGGAGGTAACTGTTGGCAACATGCAGAAGTAAATCTTGGCTTTCTACATGTATTCGGATTTCGGAAAGAAATCAAGATGAAATATTGCGTAAAATGTAAATGTTCGACTTCTAACAAATCGAAACCTTCTACAATTTCTCAACTTAACGAAACAACAGACCGATGGAGATAGTGTTTTGCGATGTATGTGGTAAAAAAAAAGCTTACTTTGTCAAGTTGGGAAAGGGACTCGTGAACAAAATCACAGATTACTTGCCCGTTAAAACGCATTTACCGGGATATCAATACTGCGGTCCTGAAACTAAGCTGAAAATGCAACTGGGACAAGGAGATCCTGGAATAAATAAACTAGACGAAGCGTTCAAGGAACACGATATCGCTTACACAGAAAGCTCGGATTTAAAAGATCGACATGCCGCCGATGAAGTTCTAATTTTAAAAGCTCAAAAAGTGAAAGAGGAAACGTCGGTGGCGTGGAGGGAAAAACTAGCCGCTTCCATCGTCAAGAAAATCATGAAAACAAAACTAAGATTCGGAATGGGAATTTTAAAAAATGGATCAACTCGTAAACGAACTTCACAAACCAACACGGAAAAATTTTCTGAGACAGAAAGTGATTGTACTGGGCGTGAACGGTCTATGGCAGGCTGACTTTGTGGAAATGATAACCTACGCTAAACTAAATAAAGGGTTTAACTACCTACTGACCTGCATTAACGTCATGTCCAAGTTGGCTTGGGCCATTCCCCTTAAATCTAAATCCGGTATAGACGTTACCGAAGCTTTCAAGAAGATACTCGTAGGAGCAACCCCTCCTAAAAATTTACAAGTCGATTTAGGTAGTGAGTTCTACAATAATGACTTCAAATCGCTATTTAGGCGCCATAACATCAACATGTACTCTACGTACTCTGAGAAGAAAGCGAGCGTGATAGAACGTCTCAACAGAATGCTGAAAACTCGAATGTGGAAAAGAATCACCAGGCAGGAGAATTACAAGTGGATACACATTATCGACGAGCTGGTTTTGCACTACAACAACACGGTTCATTCCACCACAAAACTGAAACCTAGGGAAGTAACCAGACGTCACGAACCATTGCTGAGACAAACTAGTCCCAAACGACTGCTAAAGAAACCCAAGTTCGCCGTAGAAAATAAAGTCAGGATTTCTAAAGTTAAAAAAATTTGCGAAATTTTACCAACGAAGTATTCACGATCCGTAAAGTGCAAAAAACCCAACCAGTTACGTATCTTTTGAAGGACGAGTCGGGTGAACTGGTGCTCGGAGGTTAGTACGAACAGGAAATTCAAAAATCCCTAGTTCCAGATTTATTTCTAGTGGAGCAAGTGTTACGTAAAAAGAAAGGAACAGCTGGGAAAATGCTTTATTTCGTTAAATGGAAAGGCTACAATTCCAAATACAACAGCTGGACGGATAATGTAGTTACTTTAAGCTGAATTCACGTGCCCATAGGCGAGAGTAGTGACTGCATCGTCGCATACCCATATCTTGTCATCGTAAGGACTGAAAGAAAACTTGTTGATGGTGACCGTTTTTATTTCGTGCCCCTCAGAATGAATGTAAGATCCCAGAGTTCTTGCGACGCTATTATTAAACAGCACCTTCTTGTACATTTCGTGCACGACTTATGCTGTTTTCTTAATGCCTTTGCAAGCCATTTTGTTCTTCCCATCCGACTGTAAAACACTGTAGAGCTTAGACTTTAAACCTACAAACTCTGAAATTGGACAACCCGCGCTCTCGTCCTTCATCTTTCCCAATACTTTTTTGTTGACGTCGGAGAGTAGAAAATGATCTTTGGGGTAGTCCGACGTGTCGAACAACGACGCTTCCTCTTCCATATCTTTGTAAACATCGTCCATTTCTATCGAATAACACAAACTATCCGTATCCGTGACTAGGAGTTTACATATCCCCGGTCCGTACTTTTTCATCATATGATCGTTATGAAAATGGTAGACTAATAACTTTGACAGTTCCAAGCGGCTAAAACCAACCATGACGGGCTTGTTCAAGATAATGTTTGCGGGAGTCTTTGTAAAAATTACAAAATCCTCGCTTAGAGACGTGAAACTCGTGGTGCGGAGGTGAGATGTGTACTAGATAGCTATCTCTTTCTTCATTGCTATCAAGACATTGTTTCTTCTGCGCTTGTTCTCTATCGTCTTACCGAAAATTGAATTATTCGTCAATTTGTAGAGGTTTTCATCAAATCATTAGTAGCCGCTTGCCGTTTATCATTATTAAACTCGATGTAAGATTTCAGTCAAAGCTCTTGCTTAAAGCTGATCGCTCTGTGTATTTTCTTGAGAACCATGCCGAGAGAAATGTAGTATTTCAAATTCCTGTAGTGCACCACATACTTTGGCTTTGCGAAAAGGTTAATGGTTAGCTTTAGGCCTTTGCTGTACGTTAACCACAAGTCCTCTATTGCCCGGCTGTTGAAAGGAGAAAGTATAGAATTTGTGATTTTTATGTGTTCCGGGGCTAACGGAAAATCATTGTGCGATGCGTGAAGCGTCTCCCGGTATTCCAAGTCCACTTCTAATATCAACCCAGTATCACTGTCGTCTCCGTAATTGTCGAGATTTATATCCTTAAGCCTGTCTTCCGGCATCCATTCGTACTCTCCGGTCGGTAGATACTCGCACATTACACAACCGTACAAGTTGTTGAAGTCCAAAAATATGATGTAAGAATTCTTTTTGTCGGGGTCGAAGGTAGATGGTATTTACGTGTTGTTGGCTTTAGAGTATCTTTTAGCTACAAACGAGACACCGCCTCTTATATCCTTTTCCACCATAAGATGCATGTCAATATTAGTAAAGAGATACAAAGACACTCCCGTCCTCTTGAGCGCTGCGTCCCAAGATAGCGAGGATGTAAAAATGTAATGGAAGGGGTCTAATCCGTAACTAGCCAAACTCGTTGCTCTAAAGTTTTCAAAGACATCTGCTAAAAGTCTGACGTCCGTCCACAAATACAGATTGTGGTAATCTCCAAACATTTTGCATTTGCCTAAATCCCAAATTTCCAACGCGTGTACGTAAGATTCGGAGCTGATCGCTCCTTTCAACGACGAGGTAAATGCTGACATGAGAGGTAAACACTCCTCCTCAAACACTTCCACATTTGTCAGGTATTCGTATGGCAACACACCTTTTCACCTAAGGGCTCGTACGAGTTCCATCGATTCAGCTTTGAAAAGTTTTTCCATAATGTTAAAGTGCCTTAAGTTCGAAGCTAAAATTCAAACGATGCCATCATAAACGCTAGACTATCGATGAATGTGAAACCGCCCAATTTCATGCTGCTGATTCTTTCTTTGTTCTTTGCTATGATCCTCACGTTATGTAGAGCGTTCAGATCTTTGAACGAATTCAAAGCCTTCACGACGAAATTTCGTATTTTTCGAAATTATGCATAACAACCGCTATGTTTTTGTTCAAAGTGTAAACGAAGTTATCATTGCTATGCGCGGCACCGCTATATTCACTGGTGATGTGGTCGTGATCTTTTACTTTCGTAAATCAGTTATACTTTGCTTGGGGTGGGGTAAATGTACCGTGTTTGCAAAGATGGCACACCGCAGCTGTTTTGTAGCGCAACCACTTCTCCTTGGTTAAACGTTTCATCCTTCGCTTGTGGGAATCCACGTAAGCCATGATTTTTTTCTGTTCCTCTAATATAGACTCGAAGAAATCTTCACGCAGTCTGACTCCTCTGTACAACTTTTTGGAAAATATTCCGCCTAAATGGTCCACAAGCATATGGGCAAAACTCAAGCTTGGTGTATGAGATTAACTCTGGTGTATGTATCGTTTCCATCAGAACTGGAGCGCCGCTTCAAAGTCCACAAAGGCTATGTACAACCTTTTAAGTACGTTCTTGAAATTCTTAAACTGGATAATGTCATTGTCGGGCAACGAGGTCTTTTGAAATAGAACTCCTTTGCAAGAAGGAAGGTGGTTGTTTTCATACCTGAAACGAGTTTGAAAACCATGTAGGCAATGCCTGCAAAAATACTTCAAGCACTTTTTGGGGTTGAAACACGCGATGAATTTGTTGAAGTCCTTTATCGTCACGTAGTGGCCATTTTGAAGAAGCAAGTCGACATGATATTTATTTTCAACTAAGGAACTCGCACGATAAATGCAAGGTTCATCTTTCTCGAAACCAAAAACAGATACCGAAATGTTGTTGACTTTTTCGAACGCCACGATTTTGGATAAAGGAACGGGGTATTTATAGAACATGCCAACAACTAATTCGTGCGCATGAGAGCTACAATGTTTTGCATCCCAATCGTGTTGCGAAGATGGGACAGGGTGTATACTAGCCAACATGGACAACACACAGAACATCTGTCATCCTCACTACGCACATTGACCAGTATATCGGGGCCTATTTTCCGATTGTCGGGAGGCGGCACATAACCTTTTCCGGCAAATGACCTATAGATTCCAACACATAGTTCGGTACAAACGCATTGCTTGACAACCCATCCACTTCCTTCTATGACAAACTGTCCAATACTATGCAGAATCTTGTTTGACATATCGGAGAGAACCTCCTTAATTCCTACTCTGGTTAGGTTGGAATTGAAATAAGCTTTAATAGTTTTCGTATTATCCCTCGCTTTTTCAAAGAGAATGCATAATCCGATTTGACCTTTTATGTTTACCATAAGACGTTGACATTGCTCTAAACCTTCGAGTTCGGCATCGTCGGTCACTTATGTCTTGCCTTTCAAATCGTGAATCATGTAGGACAAGGCCAATTCGATTCTGGTATCCTCTATTAAGCCCAAACTCCATTTACGCGAGACCAGCCAGCTAGCGAGTATCGCGAGGCCAAAGCTGCAAAGCGTTACGTGATACGTGAACTACAACGTCTCGCTAAGGCAAACGAAGCCGTCTCGCGCGCTTCTATTCGACCTAGAATCTGTCAGCTAGCGAGGTCAACTCGCTCGGCTCGCTCTGCTGGCAGCCAATCAGGAAGAGGGAGTTGATGATGTTTTAGGCAAGATGGTGCCATAAACAAGCCGTTGCGTATCTCTGCACTCGATCGGTTCGTCACTCAGTTTAGCTAAATACTTTAATTGTTAGACAAACAAAAGGAATCGGTACGTAGATAGGACTGCATTTAATAATTGGAGCCATGAAATGGCAGGCAGACTAGGTTCAAACTGTGAAGTGCACTATTGTTCGTCTCCGTTCAAAACAAGCCACAGACCGCAGAGCTAAATCACCGCTAGAAACGATTGTTCATTTCTCACAAAAGTTGGGAAACTTGCGTTCGTTATGAAAAACTAGAGCATAATCCACTGATTCTGAAAATGCTATTGTATGAATCTGAAAGTTTTGCAGTAATTAGCTATGAGCAAAAATATGCATTCATTTTAGAGCCACTCGGAGCCAATCAGAGCCACGCTAGTATACCGCAGTGCTAGCCAAGGGGCTTGAATGCTTGAATGCTCGCTTGAATGGAATTTGAGAAGCGAGTAGCGAGAGCTAGTCGGGCGGGTCAGCGAGGAAAACGGCACTTTAGTCCATGTAGCATGGCTAGCTTGCTTGTTGGTCTCGCGTAAATGGAGTTGGGGCTTTATAGGCACGACTAGAGATCTGACGTTGTTCACTACCAGGTTGAAATTTGCCGGCATTTGAGAAATTATTCCTGTCTTCAACAGAGATCCGAGTTAAGGAAAAGAGAATTTAAGTCTCTTTCTTGCAGACTCGCCAATTTCCTTTCCGCGTTGTTTTACACCCCGCCACACTTGTGCCGTTTATACGCGAGACCGTCCAAGTAAATAAACACCGCACGATTTGCAAGTTACGTTACATTTTCCTTCATGACGCCTTTCGTGCCTTCGTTTATATCTCTTGTCCTTGAATGTCTTCTCGCAGTATTGGCACGGGAAAATCTCAATATCCAGCATTGGAAGATCATGATTTTTTTATTCTTCATCGATCATCGTTGGTCCTTTTTTTTTATCTTCCGACTTCGAAACCGTCTCTTCGTTCATCGGAAGAGATGAATGGAAAATTCTGGTATGAACCGTAGCTCATTCCAAATCGGGAAAATACTTCCAACCGGCTTTGCAGTAATATATACCGCCAAACTTGATTTTTTCGGGGGTAATCATTTTTCCGTCGCATCGGTCGTAGTGCGCCAAGAATTCATCGTAGGAAGAAACGAGTCCTCCGCACTCGAGACAAGTAAAATTTACCACGCACGGCTTCTGCAAATGATTTTCCACCTCTTCCACGATAAAAACTCAACCTTGCATTTCTGGCACTGGAACCTCGAAACCACCTCGTACTTGGCAGCCATGGCTGATATAAAGATCTACGGAATTATCCACGCGCCTTTTATACCCACAGCTCGGTAAACTAATTCCACCCGCTCCCTCGGGGCCAATCTGCGACTCGAGGATTTTTACTTTTGCATTACTTTCTATACGACTGCATGGGGGGTGGGAGGGCTGTTCAAAATGGTGCAGTTTTTGCTAATTCGTCACTAACACGCGTGCTAAATTCGACCTGCTGTACCGTGCAGTTGCTAATTCGTCAAAAAAGGAACTCCTACTCGAGTAAACCTTCCGCTCGAGAAAACCTCCCGCTCGAGTAAAGCCTCCCATTCAAATAAACCTCCCTCTACTGCTCTGCATGACTTCCTGTGATTTCCTGTATGACGGCGTGGGTGGGTTTCTGGAGGGTCTGTTCAAAAGGGACTGTTTTTTCTCTTTTTTCCATTACTACTAATACATGTTAACTGATTGTTAATTTGTGAAGCTTCCTGACTGCTTCGATAAATCCTTACCACGCAGATGTTGTTGATAATCTTGGTTTAATTCTGTCCTGGCAAATTGTACAAGACAAAATCAATGCCATCGTCTCCTGCTTCTCCAAGTCTTATGATTAGGCAATGATCTCTATAAACACTGTGTAGACACGATCGCGCTACCAGCATGTGTAGCAGACACTACAGTTCCCTCAAAATACATAACTCCTCCTGGAGTTACAATAACAGCTTACACGTTATTTTATGAAGTAACAATTTTGTTTAGCATTCCCTAAAATTTATATAAAAGTAAAGTTCTTGTAAATATGTCAACATGAAAATTCACTGAAACATGTTGTATTAAAACTATCTCGTCAACACCTACCTTACACAAATTTGAATTTCTTCCGCATCGCTCCAACCCAGCACCAAATTCCCAAGAATCTATAAACTCCTTACTTCAATGAAAGCATGCACTTCAAGGCCCTTAAACAAGGAAACTCTGTCTTCGTGTAATGTGGCATCAAATGAACAACTCCCAGAACCCTTATCCTCAGTTCGGTATATCTTCCTGTATCCCCCGAGTGCACATAAAACATCACCCCAGGTATACAACATCCCCAAAGTATGCATCTCCACTGAACAGTCTTGAAACCGCCGTACACATTGGAAAGAATAGTCTGTGGAATTCCCATTCCCTATCGACCCTTCCCCTTCAAAACACTTCGATTACCTTCTTACACCTTTCCCTCACGGATACTTCCCTCTCTCAACCGTACCCTCAGCATGATTCGTCCCGGTTGCAACATGTGTAATGGTAATAAAAAGGACATATTGAGTTTAACGAGTATAAACGCACATGAATATTAGCACTGATATAAAAACGCCGTGCACGAAAGTTTATGCACATGTGGCACGTCGCACAACACGGAAAGCTTGTGTCGCACTGTGAAATTCACGGACAGTTTGTGAATCACGCTACTCACGTAGCGTCTGTGAGGTAACACTTCACTTTATTGCTGCTCGTCGTCACTGCTGATCTCGATCGTGTTCGGATCGTCTACCGCTGGCACCACAGCAGTTTGTTGACGTCTTTGGCAGAGACGCTTTGAACGTCGAACACGAGTGTGTTGCAAATTTCTTGACCAGCTGCTGCCATGACTGTAGTCGGATGATAGGGAGTCATCGGCCTCGCTCGATGCACCAGATGCCCAGTCGGTGTGCGGCGCGTTCAACACTTGGCACGTGTCACCGCTGCTAGCACCTTGCTCCTCATCGGAACTCCCTTCCAACGGGTCAAAATACGGGAAGATGTTACAAACGTGCTCATTACACTCCTTGTTATGATTTTGCACGTTTCGCAAAAGATAGTTGTTCTTGGACTAGTGTTTAAAAACTCTGTATGGCCCTTTGAAAACGGGTGCCAACTTGTGGTTGAAACTCTTCGCAGAGTCGGACTTGGGATGAATCTTGACCTTGACCAAATCCCCGATGGCGAACTTGACATTCCAACGATTCTTGTCGTAGTTCCGTTTGCCTCCTCTTTGCGACTCGTTGACATTTGCGAGGGCCGAGTCATAGGCTTTGATGGCTGCTTCCTTCCGCACTTGGCGTTCCTCTCCCTTCTGTGTGTCTACAATGATATCGTCAATCTCCATAATCGGTTGTTCTTTCTTAATCGGTGTGCCAGCATCTTTGACCTGATGATCACCCATTTGATCGTCCGCCAAATTTGCCTTACTCGGTGTCTTCTTGTCATCGTCTTTGTTGTTGGATATCTGCGAATGACATACGCCATGCGGGTGCTCGCTACTGACCGGACTAGCTTCTTTTGAAATTTCGAGGCTCTCCAGTCGTCTTTGCAAATCTTGCACGGTGCTCGTAACTTGAGAGAACTTTTCTGCCTTGTTGTTTAAGTCATCATTCTGCTCTCGTCGATCATTTTCGACTCTAGCCGCAAATTTAGTCATTCAACTCTCCATTGATGCTGACAGTTGCTTGTCCCTGTTCGGGCGCCACTGTGAAGCTTCCTGACTGATTCGATAAATCCTTACCACGCAGATGTTGTTGATAATCTTGGTTTAATTCTGTCATAGCAAATCATACAAGACAAAATCAACGCCACCTTCTCCTGCTTCTCCAAGTCTTACGATTAGGGACTGATCTCTATAAACACTGTCTATATACGACCGCACAACCAGCATGCGTAGCAGGCGCTACAAATTAATACTAACCTGTTAGTTGTTTAAAGTAAGGTGTAACTGAACCGAAGTGAAAACAGGAGAGAGAAAGAAAACTAGTTTATTCAGCTGTATATCAGTTACTTTAGATATTTAAGGTGGCAAAGGGGTAATACAGGAGTGAAATTTCAAAAAAAAATTTTTATTGCCAAAATGTGCTGGGAACCTTTATCTCTTCTTTCCAAAAAAATTTTTAAAAAATCTGCTCAACTTTTTTTTAAATTAAATATTTACTACAGTAGTGCAAGAATACTTCAAACCGGAAGTGAGCCCGGAAATTCCATAAATTGTTTTATTTTTCAGCATTGTCAGCGTAAAACTTTCAGCATTCTTGCACTTATTTCTTTGGATGTTCCTTTGCTTAGTGATAATGATGATAATAATGGTGGAGCAGCTGATTTCTGCCACTAGGCTGTGCAGCAGGAAAATGGCTGCCTCCTGTTGAAAGTTGTGCTGCTAGGTTTCGTCATTTTTGCTAGGTGCCAGACATCAGAACCAAAAATTTACGTGGAAAGCTATACTTGGTTGTATTTTGAAGGACTTCAGGATTCAATGTACCGTAATATTCACGTGTGGAGACTAAAAAAACATGGGTTTAGGGACAACCAGTAGGCATTACAATGGTTGAAAACACTGAAGCATCGCTAGGAAACTATACCATAAGAGAGTGTATTATGGTAAGAAATGTCCTGAGACTATACCAAACAAAGGAAGAAAACTTATTAGTGCTGTAAAAAAATAGATCTAGGAGAAATGTTTGAACAAGAAGTTCATTTGTATGGAGGAGAAGACTTGTAGAGTTAATATGGAATGTTTTTTATGTTCGCAGCTACTTTTCTGAGTATAGCATTTTTATCGTATAGTCGCTTAGTATTTCCGTCGTAACGTCTGTAAATATGGGCCGATATAGTTGAAATTTGTTTGAGAAGTGCTTCATATACATACGAAGGAGCCCTACCTCAATTATCCTCATAGTCTGGAAAGTTGACTCACTGTGATGGATTAAATATACATAATTTTCAAGAATATACCTATTTTTTTATTCTAACGTACACTATATAGGGAACAAATCTGTAAAAATGTTTGTATGAAGTTCTACCTCAAGATCGAGGTAGGGCTCCTAGAGTACAATTTTCTGTGTAATTTGGCGCAATTTTGAAATTAATAGTGTGTTTAGGAAGAAAATTAGAGCGGAAATATCATTAGCTAGTTAATTTGCATATTTTTGTAATTAGCGTGGTAATTAAAAAATAAAATAAAATAAAATTGTGCTTGAATAGTGTTTTTATGTCACTATGGATATGTACAGATGACAACTGTGATCTAAAGTCAGATATTTTAGAAATGTTTTTAATTACCCCTTTGCCACCTTAAAGAAACTGAAGTAAAAACAGAACTAATTTATGCAGCTACACATTAGTTATTCTACTTTAGACGTTTAAGTAACTGAAACGAAGTCAAAACAGAAAAAGCCTAATTTATTCAGGTGTATCAGTTACTTTATAATTTCAAAGCAACTGAACTGAAGTGGAAACAGGAGAGAGTAAGAAAACTAGTTTATTCAGCTGTACATCAGTTACTTTAGATGTTTAAAGTAATTATTTATTTATTTATTTAGTAAAGTCAAAACAGAACTAGTTTATGCTGCTGCACATCAGTTAGCCTACTTTAGACGTGTAAAGTAACTGAACTTTAGTATAATAGTGTAATATGACAGGACGCAGATCTGTCAAGCCCATAACATATCTCAATGCCTGTCTGTCCAGCCCATATGATCTCAAAGTCCCGTGTAACCAACAATAAGAAGTAACAATCACTTTAAAACTGGTGCACGAGGCTAATCGTAGCTATGTTGCAAAAGAACTTTATTATCATCATGTTTTTAGTTTGTACTAATATTTTATTTTATTGTATTAGCATATTTGCAGTACACCAACATCAACACTGGGTGAAAGGGAGGATGTCTTGCGAAATGACGCAACAATGACATCATTATGGGACAGGAGCTGAGCATATTCTGAGTTGTAATACAGCCTTACTTCCCCTTTTAAAACCTACCTTCGCCATAGAAGAAAAACAGCATGACGATGGTGACAAGTGAAATCCCAACTTTAAACATTTCAAAGATGTCCGCTTGAGGAAACTGTAAAATAGACAACGTAAAAAATTTCCGTAAAAACACTAACGATAATGGAAACCGACAATTTATAATCAGGTAATTATTTGTTTGTTATTACGTTTGAAGCATCATTTATTGGCTAACCCCGGTGTTTTGTGCATCCACTAGATTCCGTTAAACTACAATTTAAAGGGCAATTACATCCATTTTGACATGCATGTTTGGCTTTTGGATCACTTACACAATAACTAAACACAAGAATTGAGGTAAGCATAGGTTACGTAAGTCCGATAAAACAATTTAATTACTGCATCACGAAAACACGACACGGAGGTCGCCATTGTTTTGCTGGAACGCGCACAAATTAATGCCGACAGACGGATCTCTTTGATTTCGACTCGCAGCCGATTGAGATAGCTGTATTGACTGTGTGGAGCTCAAGCGTCTGACGGCCATAACTGGCCACAACACTACTGACTAGCTAAGGTCGTCAGACGCTTGAGCTTCTCACAGTCAATACAGCTATCTCAATCGGCTGCGAGTCGAAATCGAAAAGTGACATCTGTCGGCATTAATTTCTGAGCGTTCCAGCAAAACAATGACGATCTCCGTGTCGTGTTTTGGTGATGCAGTAATTAAATTGTTATATCGGACGTAAGTAACGTATTCTTACCGCAGTTCTTGTGTTTAGATATTGTGTAAGTGATCCAAAAGTCAAACATGCATGTCCACATGGATGTAATTGCCCTTTAACGAGAGAAATGAAATTGCAATAATAAGAAATATAACCAAACATCCTTCACAACGTCAGATGCCACAATGGACATTTCTTTATTTATGATTGTGACGATGTTTTATCTTTAGCATTGTTACGTTGTTGGTTGTGCATGACAACACACTTGTGTTGTTGGCTATTGTTGCTATGTTTGGACCCGGGCCTGCCTGTTAGGGCTACCCACGTTTTACCACTCATAAGGTTACAACCCGCTCCCGGAAAAAACCATTAGAGCGCCCGGGTCCAAACATTGCAACAATAGCCAACAACACAAGTGTATTGTCATGCACAACCAACAACGTAACAATGCTAAAGATAAAACATCGTCACATCCTCCCTTCATAGCATGCATACAAATATCGCCTATTAATTTACTCATGCAAAATAGGTAAATGAAAATTGCAACTTACACAAACCAAAGTAAAACAATATATGCACCTATAACAACTACTAATTCATATGCGTAGCTGTATAAAATGATGCATACGTAGTATAACATTTTATACACAGTTAAAACAGACCATATTAAGATCTGAAATAGAAAGGGGAAAAAACATTTTTTTTTCTGGTAGACACCCAAACACCTAGCCGTCAAATACCTTCCACGAGACGTAACAGAAGGCGGCAATGGCATAAGGATACCAGCCATTTCCTAAAAATTTATAGGCTAGCAAGTAAGACACAATCGAGATCTTCAGCACAATTCCCAAAATAGTTACAGATGATAATTTTAACTAATACGGTGTAAAGTCATAATCAGTGTCAAGTATCCACGATAAAATTATTCTAGGCAAAAATAGCTTCGTATAATAGCGTCTAGTTTTATCCCAGTTACATTTTTGGTTAAGGGGTTTGCCGGCATTTCGTCTGAAGGGCAGAACCGAAGTTTGACGTTGTTTTTAACGACTTCATCCTTCACATAATTTATCTTTCGTGAGTAGTGTCGTGACTGAGCACTTCCACCGTTAGTGACTAAATCAATTCCTGACCTAGAATCCGTTAACAAATTAATGGGGTAAGTTAGATTAGACGATGACAGTTCGGAAAGCAAACCACGAATTGGAATCAATTCTCTGAGCACCTCGCTCATAGCCGTTACTTCACAACTAGAGTGACAAACTAGATGTTGAGTTTTACTTCCCCATAAGATTGGCATAGATCCAATACTAATTAGTATACCCGAAACACCTTTGCTTCTCAACTGAGTTCGAAGATGCATCACTGTACGCTGTGAAGACTCCCAACTTACCCTTATTAAAACAAAGTTTACGATCACATGTTCCCTTTAGATATCTCCAGATTCTCTTTAATGCCGTGTAGTGGGGAATACGGGGATCGCTAGATTTCCGTGCTAACTGCACTACATTAAACAGTATGTCGGGTCTGGTATGTACAGCTAAAAACATAAGAGGCCCTAGCATTTCAAGATAGGTAGTTTTGTCTACAGGGTCTGAAATGGAGCACTGATCTAATATCTTTTGAGTGGCCGAAACAGTTCTAACTGATTTTGATTCATGTAATCCAAAATGTCTAAGTTTCTCCTGGATATATTTACTATTTGAAAAGCTGATATGATTATCAGTGTGCTCAATTTCGTACCCAATGTATTTTTGACCAGTAACTTCACTAATTTCTAGATGTTGTCGTAAACATGTCAAGAACAGGTTATACATATTTTCACATTTAACGCTAACGAGCTTGTCGTCAACGAAAAGACATAGGATGAGGAGATTGTCGCCAGATTTTTGCACGAATACGCATGGATCGTATTCCGACTTAATTAATCCAATTCGGTGTAGCACATCACTTATATATATATACCAGTTCAAATCGGATTCACTTAGGCCATAGATGCTCTTATTAAGGAGGCAGACGAGTTCCTGGCCATCCGCCCTTGTTCGTGCAAAACCTGGTGCTTGGCGTAAGTAGACAACTCTCGTTATTTTACCATAAAGATATACGGTGACAGTATCGAGGTAGTGTAAGGTGTGGTTGTATTTCACAGTCTGGGCTAGGACGAGGCGTACAGATGAACTGCGAACTGTAGAGGAGTATGAAGTTTCGTAATCGTTTTTCGCTTGTTCATTCCAAGCAGCAGCTACTAATCGTGCTTTCAGTTTCCGCAGGCTACCGTCGGGATTGAGCTTGCGAGTAAATACCCATTTGGATGGGATGATTTTTGCTCCTGGTGGTTTGGGCACAAGGGTCCAGACTTTGTGTGCAGTCATAGAGTCGAGTTCGTCTTGCATGGCTTTATGCCAGCCAGTGGCGTCTACGGGTTGAATAGCATCTTTGAAAGTAGTTGGAGTGGGAACAGCAGTTAAGGCGATTAGATGGCGAAGTAAGATAGTTGGTTCAATTGAATCAGAATCGTCATCGTCATCGTCAGAGTCAAGGGCTGGTTCTAAAACATGGAGATGTTCTGCGGCTGCGCGACGTTCAGCCATGACGGCTTTGGTTGTCCCGGTTGGTCGTCCACGACCGCGTGGTGCAGGAGTCTCAGGGGGGTGAGGTGGTGGTGGGGGGGTTGTGAATAGTAGGTGGCCCTTGATGTCTACGGATAGGCGAGTCGTGGTGAATGTTGGTTTCGATGTTTGGGAGTGGTGTAGGTGGGTGTAATAGGTCAACACCCATAACACTTTCGTCGAAACGAACGTCTCTTTAAACAACTAAGGTTCGCGTATCCAAGTCCATGAGGCAGAAGCCAATACTGCGGTAGCATAACCGAGAAATATAGCTCTTTTGGTGGTTGGCTCAAATTTGTGTTGTTGGTGCGGTGGTAGGGTATAATACGCTAGACATCCAAAAGTATGTAGGTGGCGGTCAGACGATGGATAGTGGTTTGGAGCCCACCGACCCGTAGGTGTTTGTTGCGCTGCGTCAAAAAGTGGAGCTGTAGGTAAGATGTTGTGGAGATAGCAGGCAGTTTCCACTGCGAAGCGCCATAATCGGATGGGCAGGCGGCTAAATACTAATAAAGTTGTGGCACGCTGTATAACTGAATGGAACGAGCATTCAATGATAGGATTGGTCTTTGGGGCGTAAGGGCTAGAAAAATAATGACGAATACCTCGTGACACTAAGTAAGATTCAAATTCTGACGAAGAACAGATGGGTTCATTGTCAGAGTGGTAAGAGATCACACGTTTCGTGGTTTCGGTTTGACGTTGCAATACAAACGTTTGAAACGCTCCCAAAACGTCAGATTTTCTCGCCAAAAAGAATGGGAATACACGGCGTGAGAAATCATCGATGAGCAGAAATAGATAGATGGCATTTTCATATGTAGGCTCACGGATTGGTCCTGTGAGGTCCCCATGAACAATTTGTAGAACAGATATCGTCTTGATGGGGTTGTGACAATTATAAGGCAGTCGTTTACTCTTGCATTGAATGCAGACATCACATGGAGAGTTGATAGGAGGGCAACCAAAGTTCACACCAGCTAATAAGTTGTGGGATTGTTTGCAACGCATGACACGGTCGGAGGGGTGTCCCAAACGTTGATGCCAGAGCTCCCATAATGGTTTATCATTCGGCAAAGATTCATAATCACGTACTTTTGCCCTAGTAGCGATTGGCGAAGGAGGTTTTTCCACATCATGAAGAGTGGTAGTTGCATGACGATGGGCTACAGAAGTAGGAGAAGATAGTGGCAGAAGGATGATGTCACCTTCGAGTCGGTAAACGTCATTGGCTAGAAGCGGTCCCGAAGCGACGAGCGTCTTCCCTTTATAGATGTTAAATTGTTGGGAACCTTGCACGATTGTGACTCCCTTTCTATCGAGCCGCGGTGTTGAGATTAGGTTAGCTGCTGCTGCTTGGGAATAAAGGACATTTTCCAGGCGTAATACAATATATGGCGTCTGTATTTTGATAGTGCCTTGCTGGGTGGCGATGATGGTGGCACCCTTAGAATATAGGTGGATTTTTACAGATACGGTAATGGGGTCATGAAGCCAGTCTGCACGTGACGTCACGTGGCTCGTGGCTCCAGAGTCCAGGGCGAAATAGCTGTCCGCTGGTCGATATGTTGGAGATGAAGCATTCAAGGTAAGGGCTAGTTCGTATCGAGGGTCGGTATCGTATTGAGTCTGGTCGTCAGAACGGGCTAAGAATAGGTTATGATCACTGTCGTCATTCAACAGGTCCTGCAAATAATTTGATACGTTGGTGGGGTCGTTAGCATGATCAATAGTGTGTTCTCCATCCTCAATTTGAAGCTGCCGAACTTGCCGAGTTCCTCGAGGACCTTTTCGGAAGATGAGTCTCGCGTTAGGTTTCGCAATAGGAGGCTGGGCCGGTGGCTTCATCGTAGGTGGAGCTGTTTGCCGTGTTGCATAGTACTTATGTTTAGCCCTACACGAATCTTCCTGATGATTATACCTTTGACACCAACCACATCGAAGCTGTGACGACGAATGGGTTGTCGTGGGTGTTGGGCGCTTATCTCGCATGCGGCTGGATGGGGCTAATCTTCTCGAACTTTGCGGAGGTTGGGTAGTTAATAACTGTTCTCCGTGTTGTTGGTTGTGCATGACAATACACTTGTGTTGTTGGCTATTGTTGCTATGTTTGGACCCCGGCGCTCTAATGGTTTTTTTCCGGGAGCGGGTTGTAACCTTATGAGAGGTAAAATGTGGGTAGCCCTACAGGCAGGCCCGGGCCTCCAATAAACTGGATGTTGAAGATGAACTGATGCTTCCGTTGTCCATCAATGATGAATCCGCCCCTCTGTATCTTCAATGATACAAATGTTTAGCGACATCACTGTCTTATTCGAAACCAGTTCCATGACAAAATATGTTTAGAAAATAGAGTATAGAAATAATGTTTTACAAAGGAGTATGCAGTAAATTTTTGCTCCATGAAGGGTACAAAACGTCGCGTGTAAAACTGGTGGCCCCCAACGTGCTGATATAGAGTTCTACATATCATAACTCATTCCAATTTATCTCACTATTATAGAAGAGGGTTGTAACAATGTATCCCTCCTCAATTAGGAGTAGACTGATTAATTGCAATTACACCTAATTTACTTCTATCTATCCCCTATTATCTGTTAGAGGGTTCTAACGTAGTTTCATTCGCCTATCAAGAGTAGACTGATTGGCATTATACATAATTTACTTTTACTTAACCCCTATTATCTATAAAAGGGTTGTAACTTGAAACGAGGTTTCAATTCCCAATTAGTGTAGACTGATTGGAATTGCACGTAATTTATTTTTGTCTTACCCCTATTATCTGTAAGAGGGCTGTAACGTGGTTTCATTTCCCAATTAAGAATAGACTGATTGGAATTACACATAATTTATATTTAACTAACCCCTACTATCTGTAAGAGGGCTATAACGTGGTTTCATTTCCTAATTAAGAGTAGACTGATTGAAATTACACATAATTTATATTTACCTAACCCCTACTATCTATAAGAGGGTTCTAACGTAGTATCATTTGCCTATCAAGAGTAGACTGATTGGAATTGCACATAATTTACTTTTGTCTTACCACTATTATCTGTAAAACGGCTACAACGTGGTTTCATTCCCCAATTAAGAATAGACTGATTGGAATTACACATAATTTATATTTACCTAACCCCTACTATCTGTAAGAGGGCTATAACGTGGTTTCATACCCCAATTAAGAGTAGACGGATCGGAATTGCACGCAATTTACTTTTACCTAAACCCTGTTATCTATAAGAGTGCTGTAACGTGGTTTCATTTCCCAATTAAGAGTAGACTGATTGAAATTACACGTAATTTATATTTACCTAACCCCTACTATCTATAAGAAGGCTGTAACGTGTTTTTATTTCCCAATTAAGAGTAGACTGATTGGAATTGCACATAATTTACTATTACCTAGCCCCTGTAATCTATAAGAAGGCTGTAACGTGGTTTCATTTCCCAATTAAGAGTAGACTGATTCGAATTGCACATAATTTACTTTTACCTAGCCCCTGTTATTAGCACGGCCGGCAGGCAGTGCTTATTAGAGTTCGTTTGCCCACGAGAATTAAAAAAACTGTACAGGCGGCGGCGAGGGCCCAGAATGCAATGCTGCAACATGTAACAATGGGGCAGCAATAGGCGAGGTGCACAAGATCGGATTGTAGCTCACTCGAACAAGATGCAACGATGCTCGGGCACGGGGAAAGTAACATTGTCGTGGTAGCTTCGGGCTGCTGCTCCATTAAATATACAGAGTGTTTCATAAAGTACTAAATAATATAGACCTATGAACGTAGGCTTAAAAAATGTAGACCTATAAGGTGTAGGTCTGTAAACTGTAGGCATATGCAAATTAGGCGGTGCCTAATTTTATTAACAAATGAAACAAAGACCTTTGTTCAATCTAATAAAGGCTTGCTATGTGGATCCCGTGAATTATTTGTGCGGATCTCCACCTGCACTTGACGGGGACGTTCTGTAATTGTGTTGTCAGGTCGTGCATGTAGTATTACAATTCCGTTGTAGCCACCTTCTTTTAACGTAGAAGTTGAACGTTAGGTTGGAACGTGTAGGCCTGTGAGACATGCCCCCGAAGTACACTGTTGAAGAGAGGCTTGAACTAGTCCTGCTTTGTGACACGGAGGAAGCCAACTTCCAAACCATTTTAGCAGTTATTGACCAATTTCACGCCCTCCATCCAGACTGAGATAGGCCATATTACAACACAGTCAATAATTTGTTGCATAAATTTAAGGCAACAAGGTCTGTGGCAGACGACTGGGGATCATGTGGTCATCCACGTCGGCTACCGATAAAGGAAGTATGCTTTCCGTAATTGAGTCTATCGAAGCAACCCGTCGAACGTCACAGCAAGACCTTGCCCAGCATTTTCATAACAACCAAGCAGCCATGCATAGAGTCCTTAAGGAACAGGGTTGCCAGGATACAAACTAACCACTCCACAACTCCTTGATGAGGAGGCCTATTCCAAAGGACTACAATTCACACAATGGGTTGTTGAAACCATTGATGGTGATGCCACATTCCTACGCCGTCTGGCAATGACTGACGAGGCCCAAATTTCATTACACGTATTACCTATAACAAACAGAACACACGTGAATACAGCATCACAATTCCACATTACACAATTGAGGGACACCACCAACATAATCCCAGCACGAATGTGTGGTGCGGGTTTATCGATTCACGACTGATAAAACCATTCTTCATTGATGGACCACTAAATGCTGAACGGTATTTACAGCTGCTCCAAGACGAGATTTAGCCATCCATCGAAGAGGAAGTACCGCTCGCCCGTCTTAATACCGTATGGTATCGGCACGATGAGGTTCCTCCCCACCTTGGACGCGATGTACGGGAGTGGTTGGATCAGACCTTTGGTGGCAAGTGGACTGGAAGGGGAGAAGCAGTATAATGGCCACCCAGAAGTCCTGATCTAACCTTTCCTGACTTCTTTCTATGGGGCTACTTGAGGAACAGGCTAGGCGCAGCACTGCATCACCCGGGGACCGTTCAGGAGCTACGGCAAGGGTATTGTTGCGATCTCCTTGTGCGATGCTCGCAACCTGTGTAGGAAATGTTATTTGTGCAAGGAATAGACCTTGTAAATTTTAAATTGTGCCTATGGTTGGCAACATGTTGTGTTTTCAGTTATTCGTGAGGAAAATTGATTCCTCGGTTTTATAACATGTTTCTTTTCTCTTTCATGTAAAATTTCCTTCACGACCGGACAACTGCTTTGGGAGCTGAAACAGCCTCCGGCGTGAGATAATCATCTGTAACAAACTAACAGATGAACTCAGCAGCCACATGTTTGCAACTAATCAACTCCGTTGTAAACAGCAGTTGTTGTTATAACCAAAAAGCCATAAAAGAAGGAAACACTACCGAAATCTATTCAGAAAAAATAGCAGTTACAAGCCAGTTTGCATGAAATATAAATCAGATTGATTTCATGATGCCAGTTTTTCAAGCATCATTAAAATTTCAGATATTTTGTTGAGTTAAGGGGGGGGGGGGTTACAAGCTTTCACAAAATGTTTAGTTCTTCTTTGAAAGCGACACATTTTCTTCATAAATACAACTTAAAGTAGGCAGTTACTAATAAAAAAAAATTCATGTCTTCGATAATACATATTTATTTTTCAGCTAGACTTAAGAATTTTTTTTCTTTTTTTTATTAGTTGGTTGTATTGTGGTGTCGTCATAGAGGCACCACAATG
>JAHWFP010128138.1:12222-39191 GCA_023313725.1 Lithobius niger | reverse complement strand
GGGGGGGGGCATCCACTATACCCCAAACAGCAAACGAGAAGAAGGGCATGCTGTGCAAATCGCATTCCTTATTTGAATGCGCGTTGTCTCTTCTTGCTGGATTTGAGGAGTTGTTCTTGCCCTTTCTTGTGCCCATGTAAACATTGGGCGTGTTCAGTTATACGCTAAATAATAATACAATGGTATGTATAACTTATGTGTTACTGCTGGTTATTTCGGTCAATCCGTCATAGCACAGCAGCCCTTTTGAGTTCAGGGATTTAAATGCCTGTTATGCCAGTCGCTTACTATATTTGGGCATACACCTACAAAGATGATGGTTTCTTGATTAACTATATTATCCTTAGCAACCTTTGCACAAGGTAATATTATCCAAAAAGCTGCTGGATAATATACTGTTATTCTTGACTTGATGGCGATTATCAGCGACATACTGATTTATCCTTTCCCGCATGCCTTTCCATGACTTCCCACAAAGAAAGGCGTGCGGGAAAGGATAAAGCAGCATATGGCTGATACTCTCGATCAAGTAGAGAATAACAGCATCGCCACACACGCCTTGGACACAAAGCACAAGATTATGAAGTCACTCCAAACACTGCTGGTTTCCAACTCCAGAAGAGATGAACATTTGAGGGGTATTTTCTAGCTATCCAATACGAGCTGGTGTGAGGCATTGATTTTTTGAACCTGCAAGGCCCCAATCATTCCATCAATCGAATACCTAGTCAGCAGTGGTTTTGTAGACTTCTCATCAATAGAGGGTATGAATGTGTGCAAAGATCGGTGCCTGGTAAATACAGAGGGCTGCGGGCCCAACGCAGTTCAAATTCTTCCACAAATGTTCAAGCGCTGTGAACAATGTTGTTTATAAAAGAAACAAACGTAGAGTACCTGATGAAGATAGGAGGACTCTTCTAACAACAATGGTCACAACATGCCTATCGAAAATTCTCAAGTACTGGTGTATTTTCCTTTGAATTTGAGCGTATTGTCGGAGTGTGTTGTCTTAAAAACCACAACAAAAACACATTGGCTCTTGTGGCCAATGAGTTGTGCAGGATTGTTGCACACTCCTCCGTAGCAACCACAGCTGAAAGATACCTTGATGAAGCAAAAACTAAGTTTTTGACGTTAGGCTGCCCAGCAAGAATTTTTAATGTTGAACGGAAGAGAGCTTGGAGAAGAGCAAGAGATCGTAGAGAGAAAGAGAAAGAAAAACTTCGAGACTCGCCACACAAAGAAAGAGAAAATCGCCCTTTCGATGTCGTCACCTACCTGCCGGGAAGAAGTGATAAAATAAGGAATGTCCTACGAAAACAAGGAGTGGACTGTTTCCTTCGTTTTCCACCAAACTTGAAGAAACTACTCCGACCCAAGAGGATACTGGAGACCCCACATTTGCCCGATCCACCCTCGCCGCCTCCCCAACCTCCCCCTCCTCCCCATGTTCGCACCAGTCACCCGCCACCTACGCACAAGTACGGGACACGGAGCAAAGACAAGCACGAAGTAGGAACTCCCCCACCTCATCCCCCCCTCCCCCTGTTATACGCACCAACCCAGTCCCCAACATCCACCCGTTCACACAATGAGGAGTGGTCTACAAAGTCCCGTGTAAGACGTGCCAGGCCACCCACATCGGAGAAACCCGTAGACAGCTGTTGGTCAGACTGAACGAGCATGCAAATGCAAAAACGGGATTGCTGTGCATTCGAGCAAAACAAAGCACGAAATTGCATGGAACGAAACTGAAGTGCTGCTCAAATCAAACATGCTAGAAGATAGACACTTAAGAGCTTTAGAATCACTCGCTATCCACAGATTCGAAGCAAACCACAAGCCACTGATGAATCTTGTAAGTCCAAGCTACACCAACGTCAACCAGCTCGTTCGGCCAGAGCTTGGAGCCAATTTGGATAAGCAGTGGAAAATCCAGATTCCACGTGACATACAGATCAGTGGTTCCGCAAACTAGCGGGAGTTTAAACGTCAGGAAGAAAATCGGTGGTGTGATGTGACTTTTAATTTATTTTCGTGCACAACTTCTGATGAAGGCGAAAGGAGACTCACCGAAAATTCAAGTGTAGGACCTTTTTGTGTTCTTTGGGGGTGGTAATTGTGTTTTTGTTGTGGTTTTTAAGATGCCTTTTAAATACCACTGGGACTACCGGTTGCCGGTGTTTTCGATGGATTGTGTTGTACTGAGCGTTCAAAGTATCATGGTACTTTTTTTCCATGTTCTTTTAAGTAGTCGTGTAGACATAGTGACTGTAAACAGCAACAGTAATCTGTAACTAAACAAACTGGCGAACAGTCTGTAGATTGTGCTTGTCTCCTTACACTTGCTGCTGATGCCTCTAAACCTAAATGAAACCCATCATTGCATTTGTATGCTTCTGTTTTGACTGCAAGTTTGTCTTATTGCTTATTGTTGTTGTTTCAGACATAAATGAGTGTGAGGAAGCGGGAATGTGCTCCCAGATCTGCACAAATTTAAAGGGGAGTTACAAGTGTGAGTGTGTGGAAGGATACTTTGAAGAACCATTTGACCCCCATAAATGCAAGGCACAAGGTAACCATTTTAGGGTTTGACAATCAACTTAGTATATTTTCATTTCATGTTTGCCCGTTTATTCTAATATCGCTACGGTAGATTTCAGTTTTGCCAAGCCAAAGGGTACCCAACTTCTGCCTCCAATACCTGTGTGTTGTCTGCTTTGTCGTGTTGTCTGCTTTGTCGTGCATAATTGTGCTGCTGCTTTTCATGTACTTTTTATTTTGGTACAATCGTGCTACTGCTTAGGTAGTTACTTGCAGACTAGCTTGAATTGAAAGTGTCTTCACCGACAGTAGTGGCTTTGTTGCAAAAACCAATGGCATTGGTTTGTTTTTCAACTTGTAGGAGTGACGGAGACAGTGTGAGAAATATCATTCATAATGATCACTTTTCTCTCGGTAGTTTAAACAATAGTAAAAGCATTAGTAAACGACAGTTAAAACAATAGTAAAACATAATCTGCTTTTTCTACGGAGTATACGCATACTCCGTACTTTTTAAAATTCCTTTTAAAATGTTATGCCCTTGAGACACTATATGTCATTATGTTAATGCTGAGCTTGCGGTGTCCTATTAAGAAAGCCATCGAGTTTTAGTGTCAGTTTATTTCCTTTCCTAAGAGAACTCTGAACGAACAAGATTATTTTTTTTCCCTTCCTCAGAGGGTCATGCTGCTCTTCTCTTCGCTAACCGCCGGGATATTCGCAAGATCGACCTGGAAACTCATGAATATAAAACGATCGTGGACAACTTAAGGAGCGCCGTTGGCGTGGACTATCTGTTCCGAACTGGAATTGTTGTGTGGTCAGACGTTGCTGAAGAGTGTATCCGAAGGTGGGTTTATAATAATGTAATTACTTCGTTATAAGGTGGTACTTATTTAACCCTTTTCTCGGACATTTTTTGTACTTGGTTTGTGTTCATCACGCAGAAGGATAGTTCTTATAAAACAGTTCGTACAGGCTTTGTGAAGGCTCCCAGGGAACTGGACACGGCGAGCAAAGCACAGTCTAGTAGATAGCATCGAGAAATAGGGAGCAAAAACTGATAAGAAAAACATTGTATGCCGACTGCATCAACACCCAGTGCTGATCTCACAGTGCCTGAAGAGGCAGAAAACTTAATTGAAAAACTAGTAAATTCAGACAAAAATTCGCAGTACAAAAGTCAGTAACTTCCTAGTTGGCATAAGCGTTATTATTATTCTCTTCAAAATTGTTAATGCCTCAGAAAAATCGATGTCTTTAACTAATTATTACAGTAAAACCTCTTTAACTCGAACTCCAGCGCGACTGTCATTGCAGTTTGAGTTTGAGTTAAACGGAAATGCATTAAAACACAAGACAGGCTGTTGGCCTGGGCAATACCGAGTACATCTTTGCATCCAATGTTTACTAAGTGTAGATTGGTTTAACACTTTAACGCCTATGGACGTACTAGTACGTCCTTTGAACTTTTGCACAGCTGCCTATGGACGTACCAGTACGTCCTGAATGTTTGGGGGTGCATGCTAAAGTCAACGTACCAGTACGTCCATCGTTCTTCACGCAATGTTGTTAGGTAATGTTTTTAGTGCACATACCAGTCGTTAGATGGCAGCACTGACTAGTCTGAGCTGTGTGAAATGGTGTTTGTTGGAAGTTGTATAGGTGCCTTGCTTAGCTGAATACAAAATGGCGGCCAACAATGTTGAACTTTTGCGTTTTTGTGAGTTTGTCAACAGTGTTTCGCTGCTTACTGTGCCAGTACTAATTCGTGTAAAAAATTTCTAAATGCATCACCATTTAAAGCATACTTTTCTGAGATAAGTGACTATATTTTAAATTCTTGAGCTCCACTGGACAGCTTGAAATGATATTTTTGGTAAATGCTAAAATCAGTCAGGCTGTAATGCTAGTTCAAAATAAAAAGGTTAGGCGTGAAAGTGTTAATATGTGAAATGTACTACTAATTCCTTAGTAGCAACAGCAGAAATACTTTTTTGGGTACAAAAGCTACACAGAATGCATGTTGTCAAGTAGTACAATTACCATCTGGAGTTTGAGCTAACCGGTATTTGTTTGAGATAACGAGGGTAATTTTGTACTGGGCCAACCAAATCGCACAAAATTGTTTGACTTAACCGATAGTTTGACTTAAGCGAGTTTGAGTTAACGAGGTTTTACTGTATGTCACAGTTGGCGAAGTTAGATCCACGCTAACATTTTAGTATTATTTTACTACCCTATGATTTTAATGTGGCAGCGAGAGGTTTTTTTGAAGGCACACAATTTATTGGTGCTCCTTGTCATGGGGTTCAGTGCCTCACAGAGCATCAAGAGCGTTCTTTCATTTTAACTCAGTTTACCACGACAAATGCTCATTGTTCGATTAACCTGAACCAAAAGTCAAAGGTTTTGTCCAACAGTTTTGACTCTTGGTTCATTGTAATCGAAAGTGAGTATTTTCATGAACCTTAACCAAAGTGAAACTACTGTGTCTACTGATTCATTGGTTATCAATTTACCATGTCCTGGTATTGTGGGCCACACAACAAAGTTATGAGCACAAATATTGGAATGCAGTAACATTTTGTTAACGATGAGCATTGAATTACTATATAACACAAAAAATCAAAGCTGATGGGGCACTTTTCATTTTTCCTGGGTTAGCAACGCTGATGTGGCGTGTATGGCAGCGAGGGAAACATGTGTGCTATGATATATGCGTAGAATATCTGAGATGTCGTTTACATCTCAGATTTACGCAGAAAAATTTTACCGTTAACACATGCAAGGTGTCTGGTAGAATAATCAGGTACTGTAGGTCCGTTTGATCTTGGCCTTACTTAAATACACATAGTAGTGCAGAGTGACTTTAAGTAACAAATTTAGTGATGGTACTGATGGTTGCTTAGTATATCCTTTTATTTATTTATATTTTTCCATTCTAGTGCTCCTATTGACAATGGGGAACCAGTAACGACGATAGTTAGCGAGGATATGAGCACCCCCGACGCTGTTGCAGTGGATTGGGTATATTCTCATGTGTATTGGAGTGATGCTGGGAAAGATACCATTGAAGTGGTCGACTTGGAAGGGCGAATGCGTCGAACTCTGATTAAAGATGGACTGGAAGAACCCAGAGGCATTGCGGTGAATCCATTGGATGGGTAAGTTAACATTTAAGCGGAGGTAGTGGGAGTGACGACACGAACATGAGCAAGCACCGACCACCGCCACGGCCCAAGGAGCAAACAAGCCAATAGTATAGCATTTAATTTTCGCAGGTTCATATTGACTTATTCTCCTGGTCAGCCAGGTGCATCAAACAGGAAGCGTCAACCAGAATCGTCAATTTGGTTTGATAACCGTAGTTGATGGTTCTGATTTGGCGATCTTGTCTACCTGGAAGAATACCTCGTAGGGCCTGCAACAATGAAAGGCCGTAAAATTAGAGATATTGTGTTGGTTGCTCACTGGGAGCATGGGGAAACTCTGCCCCTGCTCCTTTTCGTCATAACATTGTGTCGAGTTGACGCCTTGACGGGCTTAAGTAAATGCCCGTTTAGCTGATTCTGGTTCTGGAGAATGTCCAGCTAGTTCCTAAAAATGTAGGAATTTTTGCATTTGGATTCTTTACGCCGGATCTGTTTTGAAACAGATTTGGTGCCATCCCAAATACGCTCCATCACCATTAGACGAGCACAACCTCTGCATATATTTCAACACTTTGTTTTCTGTTAGGGTGTGTGTCCATCTTGGTGCCTGTTCTCGTTTCAAGTTTCCATTGCTCTGTTTTTGTGTCGGATTTTTTCATCAACCGTTGGTAGCAACCTTCTGTTTAGTTTTCTGGTAGGAGGGCTCTTCATCTGCACAATTTTCTTCTGCCGCATATTCATTTGCTTTTATGGTTTGTGATAAATTGTACAGTTACCACTTCATGATTTTCATGCAGGCTCCGTCTACACCAGCAACATTCATGGCAGAGATCAAGCTTGGTTTCATAACTGTCTACATCGGAGGGAAACTTTCTCAGGCACACCGCAACTACTGGATTCTGTCCACCTGCGTTTGCCGTCTCTTTCAGGACCTAGATGTGAATTTACTTACATCGGGATGCTAGTTCTCATGAACTTCTGTCGCCCTGCCCAGTGCTGCTTACTGATTGGGCAGCCTCGAGGGAGACACTGACAACATGGTGTTGAAAGCCAAGCCAAGCTGCGCTGGATGAACTCAACACCACAAAAAATGTACTTTTAACATTAAATTGACTCTCATTTTGAATTTGAATGAAAATTCAACAGAAAGCTTACTGGCTTATGATGTCGAGTATTGAACTTGAACTTGAACTTGAATCTACACCAACAGGAAGCTCAATAGCTTTTCGCGTTGGGAAGGAGTTTACCAGTTCTTGTAGTGGTACGGGTCTAAGACACCAGGCAAGTAGGCGTCTAGGCGTCTTTTGAAGCATAGGACAGAAGGTGCCTGTACAACATCGGCAGGGAGTCTGTTCCATAGGGAACAAACCCGGAATGGTAGGGAGAGTTGGCGCACCCGCGAGTTACATCGCCGTTGGAAAAGCTTTTTCCCGTTGTTCCTGATGGGTTGGCCCTCACTGAGTGTGAACCAGGTTGCTGCGATGTTGCTTAAATCACGTAAGCACTTATAGGTAAAGATCAAGTCCCCTCTTGATCTCCTGTAAAGTAGAGTTGGTAGTCGTAATACCTTCAGGCGCTCTGTGTAACGTAAGTCGTGGAGTCCGTTGACGACTTTGGTAGCACGTCGTTGTACCCTTTCGACTTTGTCTGCATCACCCTCATATCTAATCCACCAGGCTTGGTTGCCGTATTCCAGAGTAGTGCGTACAAGTGCGCCGTAGAGCCGGAGGAAGGTTATCCTATCGGGGAACTGGAAGTTTCTTTTAATGATTGCCAGTGCCTTGTATGCTTTGGAGACCACATAGTTGATGTGCGTTGAGAATGAGAGCTGGGAGTCAACGATGATCCCAAGGTCTTTTTGGCTGTTGCTTATTGCGATGGGGGGAGCACTTGGTGACACAGAGAAGTTGATTAAGTGATCTGAACCAAATGGGACAATGGCACACTTGGCTGCATTCAGAGACATTTTCATCCTGTTAACCCAGCTTGCGAAATTGTGGATGTCCTTTTGCAAAAGGTCCATTAGGTCATGGTTGGTAACTGCCGAGAAAATTTTTGTGTCATCGAGGAAAACACAGTGGTCGCTTTTCACTACTTCAGATACGTCATCGATAAAAATAATGAAAAGTAATGGGCCAAAGACTGATCCTTGAATAGTTCCGCTCTCTACCTTCTGGGACGAGGAAATGAAGCCATCAATGACGGTGCACTGCTGTCTTCCTGTTAAGAAGTCCGCAATCCACTGGATGGTTTTGCCCCCAATGTATTTTTTGGCGACTTTATCGATCAGTAGGTCATGAGGAATAGTATCAAAAGCCTTGGCTAGGTCAAAGTAGGCTGCTGCAACTGGGAGATGCTCGTCGACCCATTCCGTGACTCGGTCAAGAAAGTGCACAAGGTTGTGTACAGTAGAATAACCCGGCAATCCACCATACTGGTTAAGGTGAAGGAGCTTGTTATTAAGCAGGTGATCAAGTATACGTCTGCAAAGGATTTTTTCCAGTCCTTTGCAGAGGATACTGGTCAGGCTGATTGGGCGGTAGTTTGCAGGGTTGCTTCTGCATCCGGATTTGTGTATAGGAGTGATGAAGGCCTGTTTCCAACCAGATGGTAGTTTGCCTTCGCTGATGGACTTCTGAAAAATTAAAAGAACTGGAATTTTGATGACGTCTTCGAGCTCTTTAAGGATCAGGGGATGAAGCCCATCTGGTCCTGGTGCTGAATGAATCTTGAGGCTTTGAAAGAAGTTGTTGATGTCATTTTCACTGATAATAATGTCATTTAGACTGGGTCATTTAGACACAGTCATTTAGACTGTGGTGTTCCTCAGGGTTCAGTTTTGGGACCACTACTTTTCTTAATCTACATTAATGATTTAAATCTTTCAACTACAGATACCTTCGGCTTCAAATTCGCGGATGATCTCAAAATTGGCACTGACAATTTAACCTTGTCTAGATCACAGGATCTACAGTCACAGATTCAAAAAGTGGTTGAATGGTCCATACTTTGGCAACTACCGTTAGCTGTTCAAAAGTGTGTCACTTTCCAGGTGGGAAATTTTACCAGAGTTAATAAGTATAATCTTGAAAACGTGCTTCTTCCAACAGTTAATGAGATAAGGGACCTTGGGATCTGGTTCACTAGTAACTTAAAATCATCTACTCACTGTAAAAAGGTCTGCGACTCTGCTAATCGTCGTTCAGCTATTGTAAATCGATGTTTTATCTCTGGAAATTCTGTTACCAAGGTATGGGCTTTTAAGGTATTTGTTCGTCCCCTGCTGGAATATGCTACGCCAGTCTGGTCCCCATACCTGGTCCAGGACATTGATCATCTTGAAAAGGTTCAGTGGAGGTTCACCAAGGGACTACCGGGCCTTCGGGAGGTCCCTTATGAAGAGCGATTGGAAAGGGTGGGCCTTGAACTGCTCGAGTTAAGAAGAATCAAATTCGATTTAATTCTAACGTACAAGATCCTTCACGGTCTTATTGCCATTGACCTCCCCTTTTTTGATTTGGCGCAACGTGGAATTAATACAAGGGGCCACAAATGGAAACTTTCAACTCCTGTAGCACATTTAGACTGTCGCCGGAACTTCTTTTCGGTCAGGGTGGTAAGGCCTTGGAATTCCCTCAGTGATGAAACAGTGTCTGCATCCACTGTTGCTAGATTTAGTGGACTGCTGCATACTAACGATTTGAAAAAATTCCTAAAACGTCCACTACCAGTGGCCAATGGTTGATTATTGCTCAGATAAATTGGGAGCAATATAAGCGGACTCCCGTCCCTTTTGTTATCCCTCCACTTTACTAGTGGAAAATGTTATTATTATTATTATTATTATTATTATTATAAGTCGTCTGGCGGTGTTGCCACCAATTTTTGTAGTCAGTAGGGTGGTATGAGACAAAATAACACAATATCAAGATGTTTTTTGAATGTGAGCACGGAAGGGGCCTTCACAATTTCTGGCATTGGCTTATTCCAGAGGTTGCACATTTGCTTGGGAAGGACTTACTCTCCAGGGCACTCGGCACCTATCCTAACAAAACAATGACCTGCAAACAGGATGGAATCGCCAATTACATAGTAGTGGACCGAGTTGACTGTTGAACAAGATGCTGTCATGCTGTCATTGCTACTACTAGTGCATCGACATCGCTCCATCACCCAATGTTTAGCAACAAGTTAGGCAAGATCAAACTAGTTTAAACCCGTTTTGGAAGGGTGCTGAGTGACGTGGGAAGCAGTGATAATAACTTAGCAGTGATTTTGAAGAAGAAATTCAGAATTGGTGAACAATGAATTTCAGTACTGTCAAATGCGTGTATATGGTAGTACTACAACTAAAGACAGATCTGACGCCACCATGCAACCTTCATGAATGTGAATTGTGTGGCACTCGTCATTTGGCCGGAAGACATTAAAATGCACTTGCCATTGTCCATTACCTCCTCGCCATGCAGAAACAATTTTAGCAGTTGTGCTACTACTTAATGCTAAATATTGTTTGCAATAATCTAACTCTCCAATCAACTAAAGTGGCTAGCGACACTGTTGCACTCTTGGTTGGAGAGCCCTTGTAATTCTGCACGCAACACCGCAAACCGCTTGTTTCTAGCTAATAAGGTTCCCCAGATATGACAAATTAAGCTTCAGGGTTGTTAATCAGTCACCATTTTGGCGAGTAGCTCTAAAAACCAAGTCGCCAATTGCTGCATTTTCCTCGCCGTTTGGCGAGTGGCGACCGACATTGGTGAAGGTTGCCACCAAGTAGTGCCAGGAAAAAATCTCTGCAAAACCAGTGGCGAACAGCGTGTGTTTTTATCAGTTCAGATCTAAAAATGAAATACCTTACAACTTCCATTAAAATAGCGACAATTCAGTATGTAAAAAGCTGACACCACGGCAATCGCTACCACACCACTCGCGAACCCACTCACGCCTCGTAACTGTTTCTATATTTCACAGGAGTAAACTTGAAAAGATCTTGTCCAAAGTCAGTCGAAACTTCGTTTTTTAGCTACTGAAATTAATTAAATTACCAAGTAAAACAATGAGCCTTTCGGCCTATCGTGTTTTAGCTACTGCTTTAGTAAAACACCGACCTGTTGTTTCTGTCACCTGAGAATTACTTCTGCGAATCCATTATCAATTGGCTGCGGCTGAAATTTTCTCTATTATGACCTGTGGAAGCATATCGGTCATACGAATTCAGTTGTAAGTGTGATCCTCTTCCACAGATGGTGAGTCTGCTATTTGTACTAGTTCAAAAGTCTCTAAACTAACATATTCGTCCAAGATGAAGGTGCCAACAAATTTTCAGAGCATTTTGATGCTTTCACGGTGCCACCCAAGGAATGTGACATTGGAAGTTTGTATCGTAGGCTTGCTCTTGATGCTAATCCTCTCCATGGCTGCATTACAGGACATTTGTTGGCCCACTTCTCGATCACTTGTTTCGTGTTGTCTTCATAGATTGGGCCAGTGTCATAGTGAAAAGAGCATTTGCAACATTTACGTAGCTTAACTGAATTCACAGTGAAGCATTCTGATGATTAGTAAAGAAAACCAGCCTGTTTAGTAGAAAGTGATTCTGTCATTGCAGTGTGTCTTACAAAGGAAGGGTTGTTCCATACAAGCTGTTCACCCCACCGCTTAAAGATGTTGTCCTTTACGTTGTTAAATCTTACCTTAAGCGTAGGAATAGAAATAAGTTTCAAAATAGTAAATGAGCACCGATACCAACTCTCGCAGATCTATCTCAGATACTGATCCAGTTTCAAAAATTATACTGGTACCGATACAGATATCCAATATTTAATCCCTAATATGTTTATCAATGGTGTAGTTTTCTTCAAAGTCCAATAATTATTAAAATTAAAAATTTATTTAAAATAATGACCCACAGTTAAGATAGCTAGGAAAATAATTGATGATTCCCTTAGCAAACTGCCATGAACAGCATGTCGTAATCTCGAACGGTTCCACAGTTATTGATAGTTCAGTGAAAGTTACCGACACCGATCCAATACTGATACCACAAATATTGGTAACTGATCCGGTGTCGGTACTGGTGCAGCCTTCCAAAATAGCAAACATGAGCTGAAGCCTTATTAAATTAGCCAGAGATAAACTAGTTCATCCTCCAATATCAGGGAGCAAGTTGTAAAGGTTCCGACAACGCCGTTTGCCGATTTTTCAATTTCAATAAAAGTTTTATGATATAACTAACAGCACATGGTGCCAAGGTAGAACAAAGTAGGGAGGGGCCGAAGGGCTGCGGCCCTCTACAAGGCAAATAAATTCGAAAAAAACAACCAGAATTGTTGAAAACTCGCTGTAAAATTAGGCAAAAAGTACATGAAAATGCTTAAAAATCACCTTGCGGCCCCCCTCCAAGTCTTCATTCTTGATCCGCCCTTTAGGTTGAATCGTGCAATTTTCTGTTAGTCGCTTCCTAACTTTAGGTGGTACTTAGGCGGATAGGTTTAAGAGAGGTTCTGTCTACCATTGGCATTATTGAAAATTGAGTACAGATTTGACTGCATATTTATTACTTTACTGTTTTGAATTTGACTTGTTCTGCTCACTTACACTTAAAGGAATTAGGAAAAGTTTACCTACTCTTTCCCCCCCTCCCCCCCCCCCCCCCCGCATCTTTTTATACCCCTTTCGCCTTGCAATGAAATGTAGCTATTGCCACCTGCACTGAAGTCTGTAAGGATGCGTGCATTCATTGTTAGCAACTTCCCACCATTGGCCATTATCGGAAGATTTGGGGCTTTGTGAAGAGCGTATTAGCTAGTTAAAATAGTGTACACCGGATTACGTGCATACTTGAATTACCAAACATTACCAAGGATTTCTAAGAATACTTTGGAGTACCGGTTAATATTAACTCAGAATACCAAGAACAACTCAGAAAATGTGGATTACCTTGGATTACTACTCATTACTTCCAGTAAACATTAGTCAACAAACTTTCTAATCAACAAAGGTCAGCATCCTCTTCGCCAAACCAAGTGAATGCCGGTTTGAATCCCGTGACTGCCCGACTTTTAAAAATGCATCCGGTTCTGTATGGACATTGAAGGGTTAACCCCTCGCCAGCCCCAAAAAAGACTATTTTTCTTGTATGAATTATGTTAACGAGCTCAAAACCGGACTGGTTTCAGCATGCTAAATAGCAGAAACCCATGTAGCTTGTATGGGGCTCCCACTGAATGAGACACCCATATTTAGGCCTATTAACGGCAGTTGATCGCTTAAAAATCAATCTCCTCTCATCCACTTAATAAGCCTAAATGTGGGGATCTAACATTCAGCTGAATGGAGCCCCATACAAGCAGTGGTTTCTGCTTTTTAGGTTCCTGAAGCCAGGCCGATTTTTAGCTTGTCAATCTACCACCAGCATGGTGCCTACGCTCTCAGTCACAGTGTATTCTACTGACGAGCTCAAACGGGGGCGAAGTGGGCTGTCTAGAGATCTCTGTGGGTGAGAGCAGCTTGACTTTAAGTAACTTGAACTAATGCTGGTCTGTCATTGCTTCTGTTCTGCAGGTGGATGTTTTGGACAGACTGGGGAAAAGTTGCCAAAATTGAGCGATGTGGAATGGATGGAACCCATCGAAGAACCATCATAGGCACCGACATTCAATGGCCGAACGGCTTAACAATAGGTGAGATATTATGAACTGTGTGTCTTACTTTTCAGCACGTCTTTTTTTTTTTTAATGTATGTGAAATTGACTGCGAATTAAAAAAAAAACTGTTGTCTTTAAACCCTTGTCCCTTTTAAAATAGCTACGTTAATAAAGCTAGGCTGTCATTAAAAAAACTACCATGGCTATTTTAGTCTGATGCCGGCTATTGACCTATGTATGCAGACTGTAGTTGTCTGACTTGTATCATTGTGCGTATGGTCCACATCTGCTACATCACTAACAATGCAAAACACTATCGGAAAAATTCATAATTCTTACGCACTATCTCACCAACAGAATGTCAGTCAGCCAATATACTTCTGTTGGTGAGATCGTGCGTAAGAATTAAGAATTTTTCCGATAGTACTTAAAGAAAACCTAACGGTCGAATTAGCCATTCTTGGTGTGTTCAAAAGGCAAAATACAAATTTATCATACCAACAGTGCAGTGGCATGGCGCCCAAAAAAAAATCAACTCCAGAAGTGTTCTCAATAGATCTCCCACTAACTAGGGTTCGTACGTTAGCTTGAAAAGCTGGAATTATGTAAATGGAATTGGTTTACATTAGGACTTACAAACCTCAACTAACCAGTAATTCCAAGAACTGTACACAAGTATAATACTCGCCACTGCACCCGCCCATTTCACTCCACCCTCCCTCCCCCTTTCCACCCACACTGTTCCCCCCTCTCCCAACTGGGAAACACTCTTTCCTCCCCCCCCCCCTTGTTTACGGCTTTCACAAATTTCTAAACTCCTAGCTCACTTGCTTCAACAGAAAGGTGTGGGCTACTGTGTTACCAGTGCTAAGTGCAAAGCAGTTTGTGTGAAACAACCGAATGTTGCTAGCGAGCCTCAAAGAGCACTTCGTAGACACTATTAATGGTGTATTCTTCGCGCAACATCACCTAAAAACAAAATATGACATCTCAGGCAATGTCATATTTTGTCCACCTTTTTGCTTAGTTCCAACTCCCACGATGATGGACATACTTTTTTGTCTATTTTTGTGGTATTGTGTATATTTTTGGGAGATGTTTCCCGCGATGATTTTCAACTTACAGCCTTTGAGTCTCTCACCATTAAACATTTTGCCAGTAATCAAGTACCCGTCATGAATGTGACGAGACCACCATATGATAACATCTAACTACTCGTCCAACTGGATCTTACCGCCATGTTGGACGACAAATAGTCAGTGTAGATCAGTGGTGTTGGCAACGCATGATTTCGAAATATTTTTCTCCTGATGATGTAGCGACTATTTGATTTCCCTGGTGCACAGAACTTTCTGAGGAAGGTGAACGACGAATTTTCGCAAAAAATTTAAAGAAGAACTGTTACTGTGTTCTCCTTTTGTGGTATTGTGGTTTTCATTGTTCGTGGTATAAGAATGTTCTTTGCTACATAACCATGCGTGAAAAACGCTTCTGATTCTCCAAATGTAAAACCCTATTGTAGCGTCAAGCAAAAAATTAAATAACTTTTCGTTCAATTACCGTGCAAGCTTTGTTTTATGTACTAACTTTTATAATGTGTGTGTTTCAGCCTATAACAACAAATGCACATTTAGTTGATTAACTCGAAAAAAATAATGAGTGCTGAGCCTCAAATTAGCACCGGACTTCATATGTCACTAAAACAATAAGCACTCTACGAAGAAATAATGGTTGTCAAAGATCATTAAGCTCTGCTTTCTACGGATCTCCTCTTTCGAGGATTAATTACAAGTAATGTAATTGCTAATTATTAGTACACTAAATGCCCTACATGTTCACGAGATAAGGAATATCCCGGTTTAACTCTTGTTTCATAATTCGTTTCTACAAGGTTGTCTAGGAGGGGAACTGTGGGTTTTGTTCCCAGTTCCATGCCAGTTCATTCGATGTAAATAGATTCTTAGTTTGCAGAAGCAATGTTATGAGGCATTAAGTCTCCAGCCATTGCGAGAATTGGCGGCAGCCGGGATGATTGGGATAGGTGAGGGCCAAGAGGTCAAAGAGGAATGCGATTTCACCCTCAGTCAGCAATCTAAAAATAACGCTTATACTTACTACCAACCAATATAAACTGTATTCGCACCCCAGTTGGCCTTTCTTGAAGAAGCCGTCTCCTTCTCCTCATGAAGGTCATTTTGACTGTGCTGCACACATGATGCTCTTATTTTACCAAAGCAGGATTAATGGTAAGATGCGTTATTTTCCATCCCTTGTGAGTATTGGTTTGGAGCCAGGGGTAGGAATGTGAATTCTACGCCAGTTGGTTTTGACTTGAAAAAGACATCTCCTTTTCCACTTTAAGTTTGAATCGATGGAGTAATCACACAAGGGGTATTTTTCACACATGTTTATTAGGCTGAAATGCACACAGCATGTATTTTGAACGTAGAGTTGCCCTGAAACGAGTTTCGGCCAGTTGTTATTCTATAATTGGCTGCGTTGTGTTGTGACCAGGAAGGGGAGATATTACATTGCGGTAATATTACCACAGACATTCCTTAGTTAGGTCGTACAGCCACTTTTTTGTTACACTCTCGTAATTAACAATTACACGTAATAATCCCTTAACTCCTTGCTTCACACAACACAACACCAGAATTAAAACACTCAATTGCTGGGTTCTTTCAAATTGTTGGTGGCTTTGCACTGCCACCTTCATCGGACGCACAAGCCTACTGTCCACCAAATGCACTAACGGACCGACCTCCACATTTGAACTTCGCGCACTGCCACAGTTGGCCTTCAGTTAGCAAGGCTGGCTTAGCTGGCTGGCTGTGGTGCTGTCATGTTCCTGTGGTGGTGGTCTTGCGGACTTATGTCTGGCCTTGCTGACTGAAGGCCAACTGTGGAAGTTGGTCCGTTAGTTCATTTGGTGGAATCTAGGCTTGTGCCTGATGGAGGTGGCAGTGCAAAGCCACCGAAAATTCGCAAGAATCCAGCAACGGACTAGTTGAAATTTTGATGTTGCGTTGTGTGAAGCAAGGATTAAGTGATTACGTGTCTACAAACCAGAGTAACAGGGCCATAAAGACCGTTTTTGCAATACAGTACATCTAATAATTATGATCTTATTTGCAAACTTTGTTTAAGAGGGCAAAGAAGATGGCATAGTAGTTTTGGTAGACTATATGTTACGTTGTCAACACTTAATGCACCCAACTTCCAGTGAATTTATATTAAAGGAAGCTTCCCCTCTGAAAAAAAAAAACAGAATAATTACGGTGGAACTTGGAAGAAGAACCGTACTCACTAATGTACTGTAGCGCCGCCTTCTATAATTGAGACTTCAGACCAGTTTCCTTAGAATTAATTTCACATACTAAACTTGACTTTTTTATTTTTCCTGTATTACAGATTTTGTTGGCAAACGAATATTTTGGACCGACGCCAAACTTCATCTAATCAGCAGTGCAGATTTTGATGGTTCAAGAAGACAAGTGATCCTCTCTCACCCCTCAGTTGTGAAACATCCTTTTTCCATTGCGGTGTTTGAGGTATTGTTTATTAAACAACAGTTGCTTTTACTGCTAGCCTAAAATACTTAACTGTATTTTTTATGCTTTACAATTATTGGAAATGCTACCCGTCCCAAACTTGAAATTTATGCACTCTTGGTTCTTGCAATGGCGCTCCCCGGGGCTCATGACCACCGCTAGGTGCTGCCCCTTTCCCGCTTCTCCACACAGTTTGTTTTGGGACGCAATCGAGATAGGTTGATGCTACTGTAGATTCTCAACATGGATTCTTCAAATACCCCCAAAAAACGGCCTTCATGCCCAGGAAATGGTAATGAGAAGTGCGGAAAGAAGTTGAACCCAAAGGATCCACATCCAAGATGCCGTAGATGTAGGATCAGTAACTTTGAAGGGTAAATGCGCTGAGTGGTTTTCAACAATGGATCCAAAAGTTGTGGCGGCCATAGAAGCAACTTAGACGGATTCAGATTGTCGAGCTGTATTACGCAGAAGAGAACGCGAAATGGCATTATTAGCAGCTTATTCAGGAGCTAATCAAGAACTGGAACATTTTATGGAATCGGGGAAGATTCTAGTGCTTCACACGGCGCGATTGCGCCATCGGACAATTCCTTTGTTTCGGTGCTGTCCGGGACGGAGGCCCTGTCCTGACAGAAAATGGATCTGCCAAGCATCGTGGCAAAGGTTGTAGCAGAAGAAATGGAGAAGGTAGAAGTGCTTCGGAAGAAAGAACAAGAGGCTGCGGATCGTAAGCGTGCGTGCACAAAGGGATCCTTGATACATTTGTGAGCTATTTTGGACCTATAGAAGCATCGCGCTTGCCCGCGATGTTTCAAACAGCGCCCGGGCGACAGTGGGTGACTGCTAACAGGACAACCTTAGGTCGTCGACACCACCTGGGACACCACCGCGCATCGCCGGTGTCATAGGTAAGAGTGTTGATGGTAATGGCTCCTCCCCCAAACGTAGACGTTTGTTGTGTGATGTAAACAGCATTGGTGCGGAATCTATGGATGTGCCCTACAGATTTCCTCCCAACAGCTGTCGGGACCGTCCCGGACAAGCTCCGGGATGGGACGGGGACAGGCTTATCATGGCATAAACACGGACACGAGCGGACTGGCCGCCATGCCCGGTTTGGTCCGTTCGCAGTACGGGACTCAAGAGAGAGGCCGCGGACAAGGAGGAGCGGACACGTCACAGTCCGTAACACAGTGAGTCGGAGGGGGAAGCCGACCAGGGACAGATCAGGGCGTCCTGTGGTAATGGAAAGTACAGGCAGTAATGTGACTGACGCAATGTTTCCTAACCTAAGGAAACGATGGGTCGGTTTGGTAACACAGACTCGAGCATGACCATTATAGCTAGCCCGGGTCACCCGTTAGTCAGTCCTCTGGAGTAGATCTGTTGGTACTGGACTCCTTCCCACTACTCCCGTCATGTGGGGGGGGGGGGGCAGTCCTCACCAGTCCCAGGGCCCCCGACTCGTGCGGACACGGGCGAACTTCATATGTCACTGGGATAGTCGGCAGACTCGACAGTCTGCCGAACTACCAGTCCGGGACTGCAGCAGTCTGTAGACTGCCAGTCCAGGCCTGCACCAATAAACCGGACTGCCAGGCAGTCCGGGACACGAGGTGTCATGGGCACAGTACAGGGACAGCCAGTGGTAGGCGAAGCTTTCGCAGGTCTACGTGAACGTGTGATGAGTATGGTTAATTAAAAATAATTGTACTGAATGCGGTACGGGATGTATTTGGCAAGAATTTACAGAGTAATCAAAATAGAAAAATTCTTGATATAGGTACAACTACAATTATGAATGTTGCAGGTTGTGCCAGTTGCCCGATACGTCAGTGTAAATCTGGGGTGTGGAGTACATTTGTCTTAAAATAAAAATTAAATTTTAAAATTTTTATTTATTTTTAATTTTTATTGTTTTATTTTATTAATTTGTTAGGTTTCATCGGTGCATTCGTGTACATTTCGAATGTCCCGAGTCGTTCTAGGAGTCTGCTATAGTCAGTGTTAACCAGAAACGTGGGAATTTTCAGGCGGTGTTGTAGGTTTTGTGGTGCAATCGGTAGTTTTAGAACGCGTGAATGAAGGTGCAGTGATGCAGACCATCTGTCATGGACATGAAGGGGGTGGGGGGGGGGAGTCGGCATCCCTTACCCTACCCCACCTGTGCGATTGGCCGTGATGTTATAGCTGGTAGCTGTCACTTACTGGTGTCGGTGGCTCATGGCTATGGTTTATCTAATATTATTTGTGCTGTTTATTTTGCACATTGTTAAAAATAGGGCACTGGTATTTGCAGACAGACCCTCACCTCTCTCTTCTGCAACGAGGGAGGGGGAGTCGGCAACCATCACTTCAATCGGCATTTGTGATCATGACGTATCGATTGGCAGTAAGAGTTGACGTTTGGTTTTGTGCGTTGGCTTGCAAACGAGTATCGTAGGGATTTTACGATTTGGGTTGTGGCGTTTTGTCTGACACCAGATGAACAGTAGTAGTGATTCATGGGTTGGCTTGATGCGCAGTATCCTTGACTCACGATGCGACAGGAATGGAGAAATGGGAGAAGCTGATGTACTAGCCCATTAATTTGTTCTAGGTGTATTGTAGTTACGGTCTACCTGTGTGCAAGTCGCAGTCACATTTTTGCTGTTCTTGCCGAGCCAAAGAACAAATCGGGGCAAATTAGTTCAGTCGAGGGGTCCCGTAGCACTAAAGTTCATCAACTGTCAGTAAATCGGGCCGGTCGGGTTCAGTCGATTACTTCCCGAGCTTTGGAGTGGTGGCACAGGCAGCGGCACGGACTGGTGGGGAATATTGGTGTCGCAGTCCCAGAACGCTGGCATACGAGGGTGTTACCGTCGCGCGTTGTCGACACATGTCACAGTATCGTGTTGAGGTTGCTGGCGCAATCAGGGACAGCTGTTGCAGGTCTACAGGGACCACATCAGGGGTCTGCTCAGGGTCGCTTCGCGTACGGCAGCCACTTTGGTTGCACTGGGTTACTCAAGGTCATTATTTCTTGGGCTCTCTTAGGTCGGTCGTCCTTAATCGATTTGTCCTTATCTGAATGCCAACCAACAGGCTATGGACATCCTTACTGGACTTATTACAACCAGCTGATTTTCGATTAGCCTATCAACCCATTTTCGGCAATCGATAGACGTTAAGCCAAAGCGTGAGGTTCACTTGTAACTTGGGCTAAGGTTGCTTTGGTAAGTAGCCTTGACCGTCAATTACGTTGGTGGCGTTCACGGCTCTTCGAAGGTGAATAAGCCTACACGAGGTAGTATGTTGTGGTGATTGAATTGATAGGATTTTGGATTGGTCGTAAGGTGGGATAAACTCACCTTAAGGAATTAAATTGACTTGAATAGGAAAATTATTATGTGGCGAGTACAATAATAAAATCTTTAAGATGTATAAAGAAAAGAATCCAATGACCAAAACGTGGCAATGTTACACAATTCCACAATTGCCAATTTAATTCTCCGCTACACTGGTGAGGAAGGGGAAATGGGTCCCACGGCGATCATGGGAGGAATTCATCTGATTGGACAGGGCTCCGATCGAGGCCATAACCTGGTGGACAATCAGGTACAACCTTCAAACAGGAGTGCCAATTCACGCACCGACGTCAGATTGGCTGCGACTCACGGAAGCGACCTCCTCGGGGTGGGGCGCGACCGTGGTAGAAGAACAATCGGCCCACCAGTGGTCAATGGAGGAAAGTTTTCTGCACATCAACGTGGTTGAGGGCAGTGTGGCATGCCCTATTACTGTGGGCTCGTAACCTGCAGGGTTCTTCTGTGTCGGTCTTCTCGGACAACATATCGGCGGTGTCCTATCTGAAGAGGGGGAGGAAGAGGGGGACCCCACGGCGGTCCTCCAATCGTTGGTGGAGGTCCCACACGAGCCACGCATTAGCACCAACCCGGGAAGTGGGATGTTCATGTCGGCTACATTGCCCAGTCAGGGCATTGAGAGTTTACTTAGCCCGCACCAAGGAGGTCGAGGAGGAACAATCCGGGCAGATAGACAGGCCATGAGTCCCTCTGTTCGTTAATCTCTCACCAGACGATGAAAAGCTTACAAGAGAACCGACGACGCTATCCACCATTGCTCAGTGGATTTGTATGACAATAGGAGGCGCAGAGACAACAGGGGAGGTCGACTACAGAGGTGACCAAAGCTCACGAGGTAAGTGCCTTAGCCACATCTTGGGCATTCGCAGCTGGGACACCCCTGAGGGAAATTGTAGAAGCTGGAAGGTGGAAAGGAAGAAACACCTTCATGGCACACTACCTGCGAGGAGTAGAGATGTCAGAGGCAATGAACAGGGACATCAGCTTCATGACGGCGGGTAAGGTAGTAAAGAGAAAATGAGGTAAAGGGGTATATGCATTTCAATCACTAGGTGGTGACCAGTGAAATTGTTGGTGGTTCTGTCATTTGTGCACGTTTGATGGGACAACTAGGGACTTGCAAAGGCGAGGGTTCGACGCCTGCGTTTAGTAGGACAATGTCAGCATCAACAATACAGGTAAGTATTTAGGCTAGCAGTAAAAACAAGGTTTTAACCTCTAAAAATAGTTTTTACTTAGCCTAAAATACTTACCTGTGAGAACCCACCCTCCCCGCGTCAAACTGTGTATGTGGTGAGACAAACTGTGTGGAGAAGCGGGAAAGGGGTGCCACCTAGCAGTGGTCATGAGCCCCGGGGAGCACCATTGCAAGGACCAAGAGTGCATAAATTTCATGTTTGGGACGGGTAGCATTCCAATAATTGTAAAGCATCAAAAATACAGGTAAGTATTTTAGGCTAAGTAAAAACTATTTTTAGAGTTTAAACGTCGTTTTCTTTTCTTTGACGAAGAGCGAGCATCGGAAGAGCAAGCAGCGGATTGTAATAGTAGATGGTGTCACGTGCCCTTTTGTTGATCATACTGTGGAGAGCTCATGGTGGCTGCAATACTCAGTGACTCATCCAGAAATTTTATTTGAGAGGGGCACAGAAAAAAAACCGGAAGTTAAGACATTTTCAGTGAGTTTAGTTAGTGCGAGGTTGCTTCTAAGAGGTGTATTTCGAGAAACTTTCTGAACCTTCCTTAAATTCTTATTTGTTCAACTTCCAACTTTAATGTGAACAGATATTAGCGTTTTCGGAAGTGGGGCGGGAAGGAATCGGAGTTTTTAATTAACATTGTAATGATAATTTCTATGAGACTTATATTTTGACCCTGTGTTCTTAACATCTGGGGACATTTATTAATTTATTTTAGGCCATTAAAAAAAGAAAGTTGGTTCCCAGGCCCTCCTGCGCCTTTTTTTGACGGGAAATAAAAAGAAGCGACGCGGCAAAAATAGCAATTACAGAACAAAATAGCCTTTAGTGAGAAATTGAAATATAAAATAAACATTCTTGTCGTTAAATAATTGGGTGGACACAAGGTACGAAGCATTGTGAGGCAGTATTCTTTATTTTATTTAAACTAAAAAATAATTCCCCAAAATGTACGGAAAAATAGGGTCGAAAAATAAAAAAATAAAAAATAAACTTTGCCCGCCCGCACGGATTTCTTGAGAAAAATGCCTGAGAACCAACCTTCTTTTTTAAGTGGCCTTACTGTGTTAACTCTTGTTCAGTTTTTCGGTTAAAAATTCAGGCACAAAGAAACTAATGCTCTGATGGTTAGCTTGCCATGATACTGTCGCGTACTCAGTCTGGTTAGCAATTCTAGATTTGTGGTTCAAATAATTCCAATAGAATCTTAGGGGCAAAGACTGGCTGCAATTTATTAGTATGAAGAAGATAACCTACAGCAAATTGGAGCAATTGTACAAGTACCATAATGTATTAAACACCCATGGGCTTGTAAATTAATTTGTCTAAAATGTTTTCTAAGCTAACTTCTGTCCTAGAAGGGGATTTTTTTTTCACGGAATTGTCTGCCACAATGAAAGCAAATGCCTATGTGATCAGGATTTAATCTAGCATAAACACAATGTCTTTTGTTCTCATTTATTCACAAATGTAGGTTATTGTATGGTCTCTCCTCCAAAATATATATATATATAATTACACAACTTCCGCAACGCAGCCATCTGCAGCGCAGCTGCAAGCAGGACATACAATGCCATCTCCGCCATCTACCGACGGAACGGCAAATTATAAGAGTAGCAGCCAAGCTCCGCTAAGATAGTAGCTGCGCCCGGAACGCAACGGTCAGCAGCGCGAGCATACGATGCCATCTACCGACCGAACGGCAAATTAAATGGGGGGGGGGAGCGAGACGACGCGGAATGAGCGAGCGACTCCGCTAGTTCAACATAATTCACTAACTTCTAACCATACGAACTTTCAGTAACATCAGCGCGAATCAAGATCCTTAACTCATGTGCATTGTGCCATTAAGTCATTCATGTACGTTATCTGGATTCAGTCTAGCAGAAACGATTGCCTTTATTCTCATTTATTCACAAATTTAGTTTATTAGATTGTCCTCCTTCCAGTATCTTACATAATTCAAAGTTAAAACTAATTTCTAATCATCAGCAGACACCAACCTTCAAAACAGACAACACGATTCCTGACCGGGAAGTGTGTGTGTTGCCACAATTTTTGTGGAAATTTTGAAGTTGGCAATTTCTGGAGAAATACCTGGGCGTGAATCTTTTTGTCTGATTTGAAGGTTGGTAATGGAAGCAATTCGTTTTAAGTTTAAATTATGTTAGATGTTGGAAGCAGGATGATCTAATGAACTAACTTTGTGAACAAATGATTAAGGCATCAAAGGCATTAAAGGTTTTCGCTCGACTGAATCCAGTACACACACACGCATGTCAATGATTGATCGCATAGGTCTAATATTGCTGACTTTGTCATGATTACAAACACTGTCGTGAATAATGTTGGATTAAAAGTTGATTTTGTTTAATGTATGAAGGTTTGTTGCAGAAAAACCAACATTTAAGGAGATGAAATGTTGATTTCGTTATAAAATCATAAAATGTAAAAAGATTTTAGTTCGCATGATTTTAGTTAATTTTGCTGTAGAAAACTGAGAATTTTTAAGGAGTGGGCATTAAAACTATTTCAAGATTTTGATCTTCAAGCATTTTAAGGTGGCCTGGCATTAGCAGGATGTTTAACTGGACGTTTAATACATGATTTATGGTAGTCTTGTGTTGAACTGTAAATCGCAACATTACGCATTCTTTTTTGTTTTTCTGCTTTTGGGCCAAATAATGGTTTGACTGTCTGTGGGTAGGCATTTTACAAGTTTTGGTTGTAGTTCATGTTCCATTACACTACAGAGTTCTTATTCTATCTTTGCACGTAAAAGAGCTAAATCAATAAGCATTTTTAGTTTTGTTGTGGTGTGATCTTTTCTGTGTGTATGGAAAATGTTCCATGGCGTCCCATTAACCAACCTGAAGCATCCCGGTAACCAAACTGAAGCGTCCCAGTAGCCTGCCTAAAGCGTCCAAGCTTCATACAGTAGTTAGTAGTTAACAGTTTAATGACCAACTTTCTCCCGTGACCGTCCCGGTAACCACCTCACCAGGTTACGGAAGATTTTCCATACACGTTTTTCTAATTCGTACGACTGTAATCTGCGTATTAAACGGATGGCAAAGCTAAATCCACCCACCTCCATTTTCTGGAAGTTTGCTCCGGGCTGGAGCTTGGCTTCGGGACATGTGGATCACTCTCTCCTGGATGAATAGTAGTGCTTTTGCTGCCGTTTTCTGCAAAAGCGTACAATCGCATGCCTTTTCAGCGTGCAGTCCCCTCCAATCCTGTAGTCATGAAGTTAGTTTTAATTGTGAATTATTTTTTATTTTGGAGGGTGACTATCTTTAAAAAAAAACTATTTTTGTGAATAAACGTGAATAAAAGCATTGCGTTAACAATAGGTTTAGTGTAGACCACGAATGTTTAGTATATGAATTGAATCTAGTACACGAGTGATTGTGTAGTCGCCAACTGTTCCGTGTTGGAGAAAACGGTCTTCTTGGGCAGAAGTTAGGTTAGACAATGGATTATGCGCTATTTATTAAGCAATTTATGGTATACATAAGTTTTACGTCACAGTATTTTTTAAGTCTTGACTAAAATTTTGAAGTTTACCATTTAAGCTAATGGTTTATTTACAGGATTGGATGTATTGGACCGACTGGGAGCATGAAACGATCATGAAGGCAAAAAAATTCACTGGTCAAGGTGTTGTTGCGATTGCAGAGAAAGTGTTTTCGCCCATGGGGATCCATGTCTACCATCCATACAAGCAACCAATAGGTGAGCTGTAGTTTGTTACTGACAGGGAGGGATTCAGTACGAAAAAAAGGGCATAACAGATGACGTTAATTCGCCATCCGCGATGGCGATGGCGATGGCGTTCGTATTATATTCTGCAACGACGAAAAATTCCTGACAATATTTAAAACCCTTCCAAAGCTAGCCGGATCCAGAAACCTCGAATGGCATAGTTGTTTGGATTGGTGCCCATATATTTTGTCGGGATGCACTGTTAACTAGTGATATTTTTCAGTGTCGCCTCTTTCTATTTCGAGAGTTTCCTGTCTTTTCATGTGCTACATGTGTTTTTTGTGAACTTTAAAAACGTTATAAAGCTGTTTTTGCTTTTTCAAGTCTGATGAAGTGTTTTGTTTGTGTTGTATGGCGGCTTCGGGAGTGTTCGCCTTGCGTCATAGTATAAAGCACTTGTGAATGTATTGTACCTGTCGTAGTCGGTTCAGATAAAACAAGTCCTGAAGTTACCAGTATGTAATTCTTACTATCCTTAAAAATACTTCCCTTTAGTTTCGGCTTTAATCGCTCATTTAATGATCAGTTATTCTGGGTGTGGGCTCGTGTCCCTCTTCTGACACCATTGGAAACTTCGTTTGTAAAGTCCCAAGTGTAGTTGACTGACTTTATAGCATCAGTTTCCCTGTACAAGACAACTGTGCTTGTACGATCGCTATTACCTAAAGCAGCTATAAATCTAGGCTGAAAACACAAGATCAGGCATGCACAAGTAATTCACTCAAGACCAGGTACCTTTCAGTTAAAGTTGAAAGGGTTTATTCAAAATAAATTATTTAGTTTAATTCCCTCCTTTAGTTTCCGAGAGCACGTAGGAATCTAAGACTAACTCCTTACCAAAGAGAGTTAAATAAAATCTGTTAAGTCCACATCAAGTTAAAAATGACTAAGTCCAATAATCAACTGTTCCAAGTCCAAGATCAACATTGGTTCAGTACTTTAGCAAGGGCTGATGAAGGGCAACATCTGGGGTCCAACTGGCATAGCCGCTGGCGGATTTCGAGCTGGCTTGAAAATTAACAAGTGAGGGAAACTGGGGTCTTCTTTTATACCTGAGAGGTGGCTTGAGACAAGGAAGTTCGTGGCATAAATGATAGGTCAGGAGGCCACTGATTGTGACGGAAAATTTGGATAGCTAAACTAAGATGAGGCCAAGGCTGGCGCTGCTGTTATGACGCTAGCTAGCGTCGGAAGTGTTGTAATTTAAAGCCTAACAAGTTAAGAGGACGATGTTAACGATTATGTTAACGAGTTCAAAGATTTAATTAAAGAGTTTGATGATTAATAAAATAGTTAAAATGATTAATAAAGTGGGGAAGGAATGGCTTATCGTACAGATACGCCGAGTCCCGATATTGGGCCGATACCGATATTCTAGTGACAAGAGCGAAACGAATACGGTTTCAGCAAGCAAAGTAGCAGAAACTTCTGCTGGTTTGAGACTCCATTCTTTTCGTTTCGCTCTTGTTATTTTCCCTAGCAAACGTACCCAGCTCTCGTCCACAAAATATTCTCTACTGAGTACTGATGAGCCCAAACATATTAAATATACGCTTGAGTGCCCCGGGTCAAGTCGGGCTGCTGTCTACATTTTTTTTTTTCACCATTTTTCTCTCTCCTTTTGAGATTTCGGTCTGTGTGGAACTCCTGACTGCTCTTCTGGGACTTTTCTACATTTTCCCTTGTTTTTTTTTACCTTTTTCTACAAGATCTCGTGAAATTTTTACATCCG
>JAHWFP010128137.1:0-12312 GCA_023313725.1 Lithobius niger | reverse complement strand
TGCTCGTCTCAATCGTGGCTAGAACCCACGTTTTGAGTGAAGAACCAAGACGGAGGCTGTTTGCCCTTTCCCACTCCCACTCCCACTCCCACTCCTTTCGTCATGGCTGGACCCCGCATCATGGTCGGCGACCGTTCTGTGTCTCCCATCATTTCCCCAGACGACTGCCGTTCATCTGACGCCTGCCGTTCATCTGACGCCTGCCGGCTCTTCTCAATGAAGGTGGAATGCCAGCTTATACGCCGCCAGCCACCATACTTCGATATTGTCGTGGGCCGGCTGCCTCCTGCTCCCAGCTCTGAAGTCTCACCCCGGAACGCTACCTCGTCTAGCCCCAACGGCCTCAATTGCCTCACCGTGCTCTCACCACCAGACCTTGTCGGTGTGGGAAAACACTTTGCCGCATTCATCAGCAACGACGACTGTGTTAACAAGACAGGCTTTCACCAGACGCAAACTCCCTAGCCCTGCAGATTCGAGACATGGGCTCAGCCACGGTCGAGACAACAGCAAGAGGTGCAGATGGCTTCTTCTAGATTTACTCAAAACGAGGGTTCTAGCCACGAATGAGACGAGCAGCAGTGGACAGCAACTGTTGTATTGATTTTCGCTTGAGACATGGGATCAGCTACGGCCGAGACAAGCAGCAAGAGGTGCAAACGCTCTCTGTCTTGGATCTTCACTCAAAACGTCAGTTTAACCACGAGTGAGACGAGCCGTGACAGAACTGTAGCCTTGAATATCACTCGAGACGTGAGGTTAGCCAGGTGAAAACGGGTTCAGTCTTGACTCATCACTCAAAAATCATGAAAGAGATGAGCGTGCGTGAAGTGGATCATTTTCCCGGTTGTTGGAAAGTGAAGTGAAAGCGGGCTTAGGGAGGACGCAATGCTGCCGGTGGTGAGGTGGTCTTTCGTTTCTTGGCAGTACTGGGCGATGAAATGGGGGTCACGCTTGTGGCTTTTATGACACGTGGATGCAACCCGATTCTGGGTACGGGCGTGGAGGACAGAACACGTGCATGATGGCGGAGGCATCGTGTTATCTTTCGTTTTCCGTGAATTGCCTGTTGGACGATGAGGCGAACTTCGCTGCGGGAAACGCTGTGGTTTTTGTGAAAAGAATTTGAGGACAGGTCCAACGCAGAGTTGGGGGCTGGAAGCGGTCCAGATGCAGCGGTAGCACGGCAAAGATTCTTCTTTGCCTCGCGGTAGTTTTCCGTAGCCAGAATGAGATCTGACGGAGTGATGAAAGATCCAACGGTGTTGTAAGAGGAGTCCGTTGGCCGGCTTGTAGAGACGACACGGTTGGAGCAGTTTCATCGATGAAAGGAGCGTCGATGAACGTAGCGGGGATGATCGGGCCGTCGGCGGCGAGGTCTAGGGCAGAGACCCAGCGTTGACCGAAGGTGAAAGGACGAGCAAGAGCACGAGGGCGGGCGGCGGATGAAGCAGAAGCTTCGGAAGCAGCGGCCAACTTTGGTAAATCCAAATTCCGACGAAAGGCGGGGAACAGTGGAGCGAGGTGACGTGTAGGCACCTCTGGAGGAAAATGAATACCGGAAGCGTTCACGCTCTTGCTTTTATAAGGGAGGACTGCGCCGCGCATGCACAGTGGGACGTGCAAGCAGGCGGCTACACAGCCGAAGAAACCTCCAGGGAAACAATGTAATGGCGACAATGTAATGCAAAATTAACAGGTTAAGATGTTTTGGCAAATAAGAAACTTAAATTTCTAAAGGAACATATATATACATAATATATATATAAGACATGTAAGCCTTCAGCGTCGCATTAATACCCGTAAAAGATTCTCCAGTGTCCCAAAATCACGGTGAAGCTTCTTTAAAACGTATTAGTGCGACGCCGAAGGCTTACATATCTTTTTTTTTTTATCTGTTCCTTTTGAGCTTTAAGTTTTTTAAGGCTTACATCCGTATTTTATACGTTTAAGCATTTTTAAATACTAATATTGTTATGTGTGTGCGCAGTAATGGACAATGCTCTTAGCTAGAAACCTTACCAGTAGATCTTGCCTGCTAATACGTAAGCAAGGCAAGCCATCGCTGTTATTCTGACGAAAACCAGGAATTACTTAAGGGCAACTTCCGTATAACATATGTTTTATTTATTTAAAAAAATTCACCCCCCCCCCCCCCCAAAAAAAATAATGCTGGCAAATGAATTTTTGAACATGGCGATTAATTGAACTAGTCTTACTGTTCACTGGAGAACGGGTAAAAAGATAAAATACCTGGGCCTGCACCAGGTTGAGTTTAGTTTTTGTTTGCCTATACAAAAATATACATCACCATTTTTTTTACATTAGCAGTTTCCCTCTTGCTGGAGCCCTTATTCCTTAGAAGAAAGTTGTCTTCCCTGCCGTTGAGCATGTCCGGAATTGGGTCTGCTTATATAAGCGGAACGCAGCAGACCACAATCATCTTTCTTCCTACCCCCATGACCTAGATCCATCAGAGGGGAGGCAGGCCGGGTTGAAGGTAATGTATATTTTCGAATATGCAAACAAAAACTAAAACCAACGAGGTGCAGGCCCTGGTATTTTAGTCTTTTTATTGCCACGAAAATATCCATTACCTTGTTTTTACATTAGCAGACTTCGTCACAACAGGTGGTGGGCTAGGTTCAGGACACCCGCAGTATGAGTCGGCAACCCCAAGGAACGTATCCGGGTGAAGACAACCGAAAGGGCCTAAGCCCCATTCCCTGGGAACCATAGTCCCATGGGGAGAACACCGGGACGTAAAAGTATAGGGGAGACACAAACAGCTCAACGCCAAGGGTAGAGCAAGGCATAGGTAAAAAAAATGGAAAGAACCCTCCTACCTTGCTGCGGAAGGGGAATCTTGTGATGATCGGACAGTCGAGCGTGGCTGAGCTGGAAGCGGGACACAGGAAGCTCAGCTGACGACGGAACAATGAAACAGCAGAACGTAAGGTAGTGAAAGGACGAACATTCTTGAGGTGGTGGATAATGTTGGAGAACAATAAAACAGGAACATGGTGTGGGTGACAGATTAATACTTGAAATACAATGAGTAAAATCCGCGAGGAATCGTGGTACAAAAATCACATGTAGGATGAGACGTCAGGTGAGAAATGGAGCAGGGCCCCTCGTGGAATACGAAACGATAAAGTTTGTTAAATGTAAAAGGAATGTAGAGGAACGGAAATTCTTACGGCAGAGTCCGAAAACCTAAGGCAACACCTTTAGTCTTCCCACAGCAGAATACACAGGGCAAGTCACGCGTGAAGGTGTCGGTATGATGTGACAGCCCATGAAAAACTGGGATAAAACTGGTTGCATCGTCGAACTGCCAAACAGAATACGCGGATAAACGCAGTCTGGGGTGGCCGCGGCCGCTCACCATGCCAAGAGAAGCGGGAAGACATCTTCGGGAGGTTGATTGGGAACAGTATCCTGCAGAATAGGTGGTGTAAAGGATACTGACGCCGTTGTGGATGCGTCTTTAAACGGGGAAGGTAATGGAGACCGTACCTCATGGTAAAGATGCTCAATAGAATTAGGTGTTGGAGCGAGCGCAAGGAGATGGCCTTGGTCGAGGGGAACGAAGTTGAAGTGACGCAAAAGCACAATGTAGACGGCGGGTGCGGGAACGTGACAGTGGTATGCTCTCCGTGGTGGGGACGTCGGGTCGGGAGTAGTAACAACCAAGGACCCTTATATAGGAGCAAGGCATGGTTAACTCGTAAGGCGCTGTGCCGATCCCGTAGATGATGAAGGCTATCGGCGAAGGAGATATTTTTGGCCTGGAGGCGAAGAATTCCGTCCCGCAGAGAAGGAATGGAGGCAGCCGCTGCTTGGACGGAGGAAATAACGCCACGTTCCGCCCGGGGGGGGGGGAGTAAAGTTCCGACGCAAAGCCTTCTGTCATGGAAAGGATAAAGTTTATATTTAGATCCACATTTTCCATGTCCCTTATGGATAATTGTAAACCTTGAGTTAGTGCCGTCGGCAGAACGGAAGCCGGAGGAAATGGTGATGGTGCTGATGATGGTAGAGTTTTCACAGGGGAAGCCTATCCGGGCAGTCTGGAAAGAGGAGAATCGGTAACTGTAGCCGATGGAAGCTGGTCAGGAGGTACGGAAATAGGAAGGTCCGTTGGTAAGAGTATTGGAGCCACAGTGCGCGGAACGGGAGCAAGCTACCATCATAGTGGAGCCATCGGAAAAAGGACGTTCTTGATCCGGACTCCAGACAGTGTCAGGAGCGGAAGGTTTGAAGGCGGATTGAAGCATGTAGGGCAAACTCCAGAAGGGCCTGCTGTGGAAGGCACAAAGTCGGAACGTACAGGACTGCTTGGGAAGAGAACGTTACTGCGTTGTAAAAATCGCGGGCGAAGAGACGGGGGAGGAACGGGACATTCCTCTGATGGGAGCCCGGTGGAGACAGTTGGGGAAGAAGAGGATCCGGATCGCCCAGCATCTCTTTGACGTTTGTATAGCGTTCAGTGGGTAGCTTTAGAGTGCAAATGCTGCAGAGCAGAGAAGAACCGATGTCCTGTTGATGATTCTGACAGTTAGGGTGAGGATCAAAATGTTCAATTAATCCGGTGACTCCAATGCAACCAAAAGCGATAGGCGCAGGGACATTGGGCGTCAAAACAGGAGGTTTCTCGGGAGAAAAAGAGTTTGACGACATTGGCTAGTAATAACGAAGAATACGTTGAAGACCAGACGAATAATGGACACAAAGTACCAGAAAGGCTTCGCGCCAAAACACGAGGTGGCGACACGGGGATTCTAGTGTTGGCTGGTATAAAGCGGGAAACGTAGCAGTTCCGGTGATACCGCAGCGCCTCTACCTGATTAGGGTGGAGAGATCGGCAAGCAGGCAGAGGAAAGACGGATGAGTGTAAAACTGCATGTCAGAAGAGGGAGAAGATCGCGGTGCGAGGACAAAGACTCAGCCGAATGGACAATAGAAACGACTCGTAGAACGGCCAGCCGGAAGGCAAGCGAGGAAAGCCCAGTAGAGTGGTGGATGGCCTGAGCATGCACCGTAGCTGCTCAGAAAGGACAGTAAAGATGACTTGTACGCCTGAGCTAGCCACGAAAATAAGGAAAAGATGCAAACCCAAATTGTGGACGAGAGGAACACGGGCACAATTGCCAGGAATGGCGATGTTGTGAAGTCGCAGCAGGCTGGACAGGAAGGAAGAAGCGGTCAGGACTTTCCTAAGCCGAATCAGCGTCGAAAACCACGTTGTTTCCTGTGCGAAAAAAGGAGGTGGGGGGGGGCAGAAAACGGAACGTGGGATTTGCTTGTCCCTGGACGGAGAAGACAGCTGAAGATTCACAAGAACAGTTGCAGTAACGGACTGGACACTAGCATCGCCAACCAACGTACTGCTACGTTAGTGTATGTAGACAAAGGTGTAATAGAGAGAAACGTAGAAGGATGGAAGGAACGTAACGTGGGGGAAATGGGTTGGAATGTACGGATGGACGCCTTTGGAGATCATGGTTTGGCCAACAATAGCCGAGGTCCCACCCCTCCCCCCGTCCTTTACCTGTTCCATGTACCTATGAAAGCAGATGCAAACACCAGGCTGTCGTCCGTAGATCCCCATGTAGAGGGAAGGACAGAATGGAACATCATGTTGGACAGGAAGGACGGAATGGACGAAATGGTGATGTCTCTATGAGAGCCAAACCGTTCTGAATCGAAAAATAGAAACACTCTGGCGAGTGTGTCCTGATTTCTTTTTTCTTTTCTTCATGATGTGTTTGTGTTTTATTTTCTCTCCTTTTTGGGGGGGGGGGGGGTGGGGAATAGTTGAATGACATCTTCTTTGGCAGGCGAACCTTTGTACACAGTCACCTATGAGCAAACAAGGTATTCACAATATTTTGCGTCAGAAAAGAAAGAAACCATTGGCGTTCCATCCGATCCAGGCGGAACGTAACACCGCAGAGATACTGGTGGGGCGAGAAAACATGGGCGGAACGAGACATTCGTGTTCCGTTCAATCCTGGTGGAGCGTAGCATCACGGAGAGATGGGTGGAGTTAATGTCCACGTACACGGAACATAATGCAGTCGGGAAGAAGGACCGAGCTTCGGAGAGCAGGACAATGCGGAGGAATCACCAGCTGGAAGTGGAGTGATATCAGGGAACGCTTGAAAAGAAGAACGGGAGAAAGTCGGGTGAACAAAGCCCGTTACGCACCATGGAATGTTCGGAATTAAAACCACTGAAGTAAATGTAAATTACTACGATGACGGGCCTGGCGACAAAAACCCATTGGATAACATTGTTATCCATACCCAAACAGGCCTACTACAATACCGGGCCTGCCTTCAACTTAACCTACGAAAACCTTTTCGAAAACTTAAGTAGTAGACGATACCTACCTACAAGTGGCTGTGCTGCTCGTGAATGAAAAATTATTTTTTTTTTTTACTGGTTGGTTGTACTGCCACCCAGAGGCAGTCCGAATGGAGAAATGTTTTTCGCTTTAGTGCGACTACAGTATGGCTTCTACATTAAAAAAAAAATATTTTAATTCTGCGGCAACCCTTCTTTAAGTTTGCAGAGTTAAAAATTTCATTCCCACACCACTATAACAGGAAAACAGCGTTGAAAACGATTCATTAACTATACTGGAGGATGCTCTTTATATGAGTATCCGGAAACGAGTTTAAAGTCAATTGGAGCGTGACATCAATACTTCTTTACACGAGATACAAAAGTCATGACTATTTCCCGTTATTTAATGAGCTAAATGGTTTTCCCCACATATGTTATTCACGTGAAGAACACATGCTTCCGCCGTGTTTCGAAGCCAACTTGCGTCAATCATACGTCAATAATGCATCCTTTTCCTGCATACAAAAAGTATTTGCACGCCAACATTGCCTCATTTTTGCGGCTGTGTTATCACGTAAGTAGTACGACCAGATTTTGTTTTTGATATGGGTGGCTTGTTAATTATGGTACAGTTCGAAAAAGCAACTTCATTTGTACACCTGATTGTTTTGTCGTTACTCCGTGCTGCCATTCCACAAATTCGGCACGAGGCGTACATTCTCACAGTGCTCAACCACACCAGTGTTAAATCCTGCTACGAATCCTGCTGCCTGCTCCTGTTGAATCTTGCTACCTTATTTTACGAATTAAGCTACGATCTTATACTAATGCCTGCCTTATTTTACGAATTAAGCTACGATCTTATACTAATGCCTTCCTTATACTGCAAATTATTCTACTACGAATTATTCAATCAACTGCAACGTGGTTTGAGCACTATTATTTACAAAATGCTACGCAGTCTTGTTACGTATTCTGTGGATTTGGAGGCGTGCATCCTTTCAGCGTGGAACCTGGGGTTTGTGGAGCGACTCAGTCACAATTTTCAAGCCACCTCAGTTGGTTACGTACTGCCCGGAGCCGCATTATTTTTTGTTTGTACGTCCTGTTCTTTAATTGTTATAACACGGGTGATTCGGAGTTAGTTTATCGCCGATGGCGTATGGTAATCCTCGGGTGGAGCAAGTTTCGGTCTTGCACAGCGCCGTAAGTTCCATCGTAGGTTAACTAATGCGTCCGAAAAAGCCGTGGCCTGACACAAGTTTTAGTGGGCTTAAAAAAAACCGTTTTTTCGTGAAGCTTTTTTTCAGGAGAGAAAATGCGACGTATGATAATTCGGAAAAATAGTCGACACCTATGAACTTGAGGCACGTTGTATTTGTTTGTTGTTTGTCTGTTTGTCCTTTCCCTCTATCCCTTACCACCGACTGTTTTTCGAGAATGAAAGGGTAGCAAACGGAACAATGTATCTTACTAGCCAAAGAAATATTGTTGCGTTTTACTGCCTGCTCTGCATCGTTTTCCAGTGGGGACCGCACGTTGGTTTGTCGTGTAATGAAGTTTGTGTCAATTTAGGGCTAGCTATTTTGACACAAACGTAAACTACACGATTGCTTACGTGGAATATATTAAAAAAAAACCACGCATCGATTACACCGCTGTTGGCCCGACCTCGCTACAGCGCTGAAAAACCTTACAGTCCTAGGTTTTTCAGGCAGTGTTCCTTGAGTATAGCCTGCCCGTCCTAGGCTGTATTTTTTGATTAAGGAAAAGGCGTTGGAAAACCTCCTATGCTACAATATGTCCCGTTAGAGCCAACAAGGTCAAAATCAAAAAAAAACATGGGCTCTAACGGGACATTAGGAGGATTCCAGAAAATGACCTTGACCTACATTCTACTTTTAAAAAATATGGACACTTGTAAAAGTAAGTATGAAATATGCAATAGCTTATCTACAAATTTAGTAAGTTTATAAACACAAAAACACCTGTTGATTTTCCCCCAGTAATAAAGATTTTTTTTGAAGCATTTTGGGTAAAAATTAATCCACGAAGATTAATTTCTCATGTGCTTCCGTTCCCTTTGTTCAAAACAATACTGTACACACCACATTTTAGCTACGCCAAAGCGAAATATTTTAGTGAAACCAGAATGACACAAACCTATTGGGGGGATCGCGCCATCTAACGATAAAATTAATATAAAAAAACAACGAAACTGAAAAGTGCCAAGTACTATGGTAGCAGTCTAAAACACAGACAAACCACTGCACCCTCTATGACACCAAGAAATTAATAACATCGAAAAATGAAAGTGCTCAGTGCACCAAGTGCCATTTATTGTGAGTTTGAATAGCTGAAACAGAGACACAAAACAGTAAACCACTGAATGCTATCTGTGTAATAACTACAGCTGAAACATAGCTCCATCTATTGAGAAAACTGTAATACACCTAACTAACTTAGTGATCAGTGCTAAGCAGTAAACGAAGTGCCATCTGTTGAGAGTTTGATAAAATACACAAACGAAAGTGAAAGCTGGCCATTGGCCAAGCACCATCAGCTGAAACATAGCTCCATCTATTGAGAGAACTGTAATACACTTAATTAACTGAATGCTGTGAGCAACTGAACATAGAGCACCATCTATTAGGCACAAATAAAATCAAACAAAAAATTAATAAAACTCAAGTGATCAGTGCTATGGTCACTGAAAAAAACGAACTGAATGCTGTGAGCAACTGAACATATGGCTCCATCTATTGGGCACAAATAAAACAAAAAATTAATTAATTTTAGCCGAGTTTCTCATTTTCTTCTAGATACCGGAGGCCATTTTGAATTTTTCAAAATATGGTCAGAATTCCACCAAAATCAATATTCTTCGGAATTTGGACCTCCCCTATCGATCTGCCGCGTCAAAAATTAAAATTTTCCAATTTTTTTCCGTTTTTTTCCGATTTGGGTACAGGTTTAAAGTGTTAAGCAATGAACAAAAATAAATTTTGGTTTTATTAATCTGCGGATTGCAGCAAAGCGCCACATTCTTACTGTTGTTGAATTTCGTCCAAGGGATTCTTAATCATTTCAATGATTTCCGGGATGTTTTGGAGGAACGAGTTCCATTCTCCAAAATTCATTTCACATTGTGTTACCGGAATCATGTTCCAATCGAAAGTGTAGAACACGAGTCGAGTAGCGTCGCCGTTAAATTTTATCCTCAGTCTTTTATTTTCTCCAAGACGCACTGCATGAAACATAGAATCGAGAGCATTGACTAACAACGTATTAAACTGATTTAACAAGACAGCTTTCGTTGATGGACTTAGGAACAACTGAATCACATTTTGAATCTGTTCAATAGCACCCAAGGCCGCATTTTCATTTTCACCGGCAAAATGAGCATTGTTGGCCCTACGTTTCACAATTTCTTGATTTAAATCGCCGTGATGTTTTAACAAGACTTCCCACTCGTGAAAATTCAAATCAATTTGGGACTGGCCCGACGTGAAGTTGACGATAGCATTTTCTCCGAAGGAAGTGACTTGAACGGTGGCGTGAGGGCCCAGGGCGATAACATTATCGTTACTCATATTGGTTACTTGCGGTCTTTAATAATAAAAAAGTATTAATTTTATTTTTGTTTTTTTTTATGCTCTTATCCTTCAAATTTGCAATGTACCTCTAACAAATGGTGCCCAGTCGGAATAACTCCTGAATTGGAAACCAAAATCGTGTTCCCAATTTGCAGTTCTATTGGCGTCCTGTCAAAGCTGACCACGGTGGCTGCCTCACCAGCAATTGTATGAATGGTCTTAACCGAATTAGCTCCGACCTGCAAACCCACTTAGAATTGAATGTTGATTCGTGAGGCAAGGGCTATTACTTTAGTTATACGACCGAGTTCGGAAGCCGTGATGTACTGTTGGCCATTTTCTGACAACCATTTAAAATTATCTCTCGTTTCTAAATTCGAACGAAAACAGTAGACGCGCCTGAGAACTCGTAATTCCCTCCTTATCCGATTTACTTGTCTGTCTACATATTTCTTGGTCGCTGCGTCTGCGTCACTGGATGGCTGACCCAAATTTACTAATTTCTTGTCAGCCAAGCTTAAATTCCCATCGGAACCTTTACTCAAACCTATTTCAGATTTCAGGTAGCCTAGAATGACTGCTTCGTTTTGACTGGTGGGAGCCCCCAAATCAACTATTATGTTTCCAGCTAAACTCAAATTGCCTTCTACAGTTTTGGAGAAACCAAGTGCGTTTTTAACGAATGTGACGGTAGCAGTGTCTGAGTCAGAAATAGGAGGGGCTAGGTTGGTAATTCTCTTCTGCCTGGCATTAAAATCAGTGTCTGGTCCGCTCAAGAAATCTCCATTATGCGATGCCGTTTTGATCCGTTTTGCAGAGCTACCAAATTTATCGACGAAGCTCATATTTTTTTCTTCAAATTATGGATAATTTGAAAAAAGTTTTCACCCTGAAACAAACGTTGAATTACGTACAAGCAATACTGGCCACACAGTACCTCTCTAGAATCTTGGATACGTCGGTGGTTGGATAGGAAGTTACCACCGAGATATCTTTTGATCTCTAGAGGAGCTTTTAAACCAAAAGAATCAAAATAAAAACAGCAGCTGGACCCTCGACTGAAATAACAGGGGTGAGGTCATAGTAGCAAAATGTCATAGTAGCAAAATGTCATAGTAGCAAACGACGTAGTAGCAAAACATTTTCCCGTCGTAGTAGCAAACGGTCATAATAGCAAAACGTCAAAAGAGCAAAGCTTGAAAGTACTGGGTAACGTCGTAATAGCAAAACGACATAATAGCAAAACGTCACAACAGCAAAACGACATAGTAGCAAAATGACACAAGAGCAAAACGACATAATAGCAAAACGTCACAATAGCAAAACGTCACAACAGCAAAACGACATAATAGCAAAACGTCACAATAGCAAAACGTCACAACAGCAAAACGTCACAATAGCAAAACGACACAATAGCAAAACGACGTAGCAGCAAACGACATAAGAGCAAAACTTAGACACCACTATTACAACAATGAAATCTGGCAAACGACGCAGTAGCAAAACGTCATACTAGCAAACGTCATAAGAGCAAATCAAGATTAGCAAAACCGTCATAGTAGCAAAACGTCGCAGTAGCAAAATGTCTTCTCATTACCCATTCGCGTCTTGGGGCTCTATTATTCGTTTGAACATTTGAAAATGACGTTAGGCCACTAAAAATTAATTAAGTGGTTCTCGGGATTGGTGCTGACAAAAATTGAAGCGAGCGGGCCGGTGTGTTTTTTTTAATGTTTTATTCGTGATTTTTCAAATGCAGGCGATGGCTTTTTTTTTTTTACCAAACAAAACGAACTCACTAGCTTACATTTTGTTGTGGATTCCAATATCTATGTTTTAATGCCAGGATCAGCGTGCAACAGTTGCATATTTGATAAAAGTAATTCTTTAGGTTCAAGTTTCTAGTTGTGACATGCCTATGAACGACAGATTCGTTTCGAGGCGATCACGTGAATAGACCAGAGCTGATGCGGTCATCGGCTATAGGAATTGTTTGGTGATAGTGCCGACGCGTGATCGGAATTTTTTTTAGACAGTGTTATAAAAACCATTTCATGCGCTAAGAAAAAGAACCATGCGTGCGCTCCTGAAAACCACTAAATTAATTTTTAGCGGTCTTATCGAGGATATCATGTGAAAAGCATGCATACTTTTTATGATTATGCTGCTTTTAACAACATTTATTCATCTTTGCATACTGTAACACACAAAAAAATAAAAAATAATCATCAGTTAAAAAAAAGTTATTTATTCCATTTTGGTTCGCTTTGGTTTCCCAGCACAAGTAGTCTATTTATAGCAATTTTCTTAGTCCATAAGCAGGTGCAGTTATTATTTGTTTACCGAGTTTCATTAATTTTTT
>JAHWFP010128135.1:5476-17888 GCA_023313725.1 Lithobius niger | reverse complement strand
CTTGGACACGTTGTGTCAAGGGGTTCCGAGGATTGTAATTCGCCAAGGACTCCAGGGCACCCATGGAATCACTAAAGACAATGAAATGCGTGCCCTTGATGCGTATCCTTGATGTACGAGGATATTCACAAAACTAAGGGGCGACTTAACAAAATGTTATTGACAAGCCATGGTTTAACTTGCCATCTTATAACGCTGTAAACTTGACAGAAGTCACTGGGAAAATTACTGCAGTCTACGTTACCAATGATACTCCCAGCAACGTGAAATTATGGTGCAACATAGACTTTGGAGTAGCCCATTCCGATACTTCCAACGAAGGAAGCATTACGTAGGAAGACGTGGGCTTTGGAATTTGCTAGTTTTCAAAAATTTGAAGAAACTACCCTTGCGCCGGAAGTTAAAGCAGCTTACACGGCCATGTTAAAAAATACTAACGCTATTTATCAGAACAATGACCCAAAAACTAACAAACCCAAATCTAATCATAGCACCAAATACCGGACTGTTATCGCTCCGATTTGGGAAGACATGAAGAAAGCAGGGACGGGCATGGTTAAAAAAGCTGGTAGTAGAGTTAATTATAAATACAGGGTGGTCACAAATGATTCACCTCATTTTGAACATTTATTACTTAAAACATAAAAAAGCTACATGAATGCGGTTTGCTTCTTTACAAGGAACAACTCAAAAATTTTTATGCAGCGCTGTTGCCAAAGCGTTAAGACCAGCATGCACTGCGCACGACGTCACTTCCTAAAAATGGCGTCTGCACAGGAGAAGGCGATGTGTGTTGTTTGGATCCGTTATTTCAGTACAAAGACAATTCAGAACGAAGTATGGAGGACAGGCACCTACAGGAGTACAGTCTATACGACGGTGGGTTGAACAGTTTAAAGAAACGGGAAGTGTTACAAAGAAGAAGAGTAGCGTAGCGGCAGACCACGCATGTCGGAAGAACGAGTGGAAGAAGTGCGCGAATTGTTTCATCGTAGTCCATCCAAACCGCAACGCAAGAGGCCCATGTAGAACTGTACTGACGTGCGAAACTGTATGTGTCATAAAACTTTTTGAGTTGTTCCTTGTAAAGAAGCAAACCGCATTCGTGTAGCTGTTTTATATTTTAAGTAATAAATGTTCAAAATGAGGTGAATCATTTGTGACCACCCTGTATTACGATAATCCTAATGATTTAGTTAAAAGACTGAGACTATTGTACAAATCTAATTTAGCCGGGCACGACGGGCATAGAAATGAAATGGTTGAAATTTTACCAGAAATGCATCAAAGACAAATCATAAGTTCTCGCGAGAAAATAATAGCTTATCCAAATTTAAGCTTGGGTTAACTAAAACAAGAAACAATTTTTTTCCTTAAGTTAAGCATTAAAATTCAATTAACGGAAATCATTTTGCAATGCTTTTATTTCTTTTGTACACTACGTACACTACAATATTCAACTGCAACAAATTCTCTAGGCACGGTCGAAGTTCAAGTATTTGCGTAACTTTCAGGCATATGCCAACGTTCTGATTGATGGTCTTTTCCCCGAGCCAGATGGACAGCCGGACGAATACCCCATCAAAGTCACTCGTACGGGACAAGCTCTGTGTCCATAGTAACTAAGTGTATTTCATTCCCAGTCACCATGACACTGTGGCCTGTTGAGATTGGCTGCAGTATTCTATTGTTGGATATGTACATACAAAGGAAAAAAATACTGCAAGTAAAATCCATTATTTGTGCGCGTAAAAAAAAATTGTAACTCTTTTATTTTGAAAAATACTAAAAACTGTAAACATTTTTTGTTTTTTTATGAAAATATGAACGAAAAGTGTAAAAAAGTCAGATTTTTAAAACATTTAAAAGTAAATTTTACCTAAACTTCATTCTGTACCCGACTCTAAAAAGGTCCCTAATTAAAATCCCCAAAAGATCCCTTATAAAAGACCCTAAAGATCCCTAAAAGGTCCCTAATTAAAGTCCCTAAAAAGGTCCCTAAAAGGTCCCTAATTAAAGTCCCTAAAAGGTCCCTAAATAAAGTTTGCAAAGAGGTCCCTAATTAAAGTTTGTAAAGAAGTCCCTAAAAAGGTCCCTAATTAAAGATGCTAAAAGGTCTCTAACTAAAATCCCCAAAAGGTCCCTAATTAAAGACCCTAAAAAGGTCCCTAATTAAAATCCCCGAAAGGTCCCTAATTAAAGTTTGCAAAGAGGTCCCTAATTAAAATCCCCAAAAGATGCCTAATTAAAGACTCTAAAATGTTCTTAAAAGGTTCCTAATTAAAGTTTGCAAAGAGGTCCCTAATTAAAGACCGTAAAATCCCCCTAAAAAGTCCCTAATTAAAGTTTGCTTAAAAAGGTCCCTAATTAAAGAACCTAAAAGGGGGGGGGGGGGAAAATGTTCTTAAAAGGGTTCCTAATTAGTGCCCCCCTCCAAAAGTCCTTCATTTAACAAGACCTAAATTTGGGGTTTGTTTATCATCTCTGTAATATCTGGTGCAGTGGCAACCTGGACCACTGCACTGTGTCTAGAGTTGGAACTTAGCCTTGCCCCCTCCCTCCCCCCAAAAAAGTAATGTGGTGAGTTGTGTAAAATTATATTAATTTACTTTATATTTAATTTTTGCTTAATTACTTAATTTTTACTGGGGTTGGAACTTAGCCCCCCCCCAAAAAAAAGTAATGTGGTGAGTTGTGTAAAATTAATATTAATTTACTTTATATTTAATTTTTACTTAATTACTTAATTTTTACTTATTTATACTTAATTTTATACTTAATTTATTTATATTTTATACTAAAAATAAATAAAAATGATAAAAGGTTTACTTACAAATACAGGCAGTGTCTTCAGTCAATGCATGCTCTCAGTGTTCCAAAATCCGTTTGAGTTCCTCTGCTAAGTTCCAGCTCTTTTATATCAATTTTTGGCCGTTGTATAGAAGTGTTTATGTTGGAGTGTTCCGGATTGGCTGCGGCCATTATTGAGGCAAGCATTTACTGTACTTAACGATCGCTAGGGCCTCTTCTGTTGTATCGATATCTTGTCACTTCTGTTGTCTATAAAGAGACATGTTGCCGAATGCAACATGCCTATTAACTTTGTTACAAAGCTTTCCCTCAAACGTAGCCGTGTCAGCTACACAGCATACTATACGGGGCTGCGCTGGGCATCCACCATAGGCTACCTTTTTCCTTGCAAAATCAGGTTACTAACCTAGAAAGCGTGCGGAGCTGTAGATAGGAAGAGTAAACTGAAGATTACGAGATTTATCAGATAGCTTCTCCCGCCCCCACATCACACAGTTTAAAAAAATGTAAAAACTTGCTCATTTTAAGCAAATAAGCCAACCTGCAAAAAAAATGAGGGAAATATAATATTGAGGGGAAAATTGAGCGTTTACCTGTATTCAAAAGTTACCCGGTTTTGGATATTTGGTTCAGCAATAATTTTTCCGCCAATATGAAAAAAAAAGCTCGTGGGTCGAGGAACCGAAAGCATTGTTAGTCATTGCTTTTTCGATAATTTTTTCGCCAATTTAAAAAAAAACGCCAGTGTAGTGGCCAATGCTGTCACTGCCTTTTCACTAAATTGTTAATTCACTACCGTAGGGAAAACCGACGCACCTCCATAAAAAAGGCATATAGGGAATCCCCCCCCCCGCCCCAGGAACAACACCATTAAAAAAATGCTAAAAAAAAATGCTCATTTCAGTGTTTGACTGTACGCCCGCACCGTGTTGCAAAAATTCATAAGCTTTACTATACAATTCAATTTCCGTTAGCTACTACTTCAAAATTAAAAGCTGCTGGTAGGCCTAACAGTTGACAAATACGCCTAAAATCTAAAATAAGCTTTAAAGCTAACACATTTGTAACCGGCAATTCTGATAGTTACTGCTTTTAGATTATAATAAAGATAGCTGTTGCAATGAGTGGTAGAGGTGCGTGCCACAACTGTACAGAATACCGGATGCTACTAGATAATCGCTTGTTTAGAAGTAGGGTAAAAATGACAAAATGCAGGGAATCGATACCCCACCAGCAACATTTATAAAACAAATCCCGCAAAAATAAATATACTCATTTAGAAACAGGTTTTAAAAAAAGGAAAAAATGCCGGGAGCAGGGGCTTTCCGAACTTCCAAAATGCTGTTGTTAATTCGTCATTTTACACGCGCTCGCGCATGACCCAATGAGATATTCCAATTCGTCTTTTTCATTCGGTGCATTCGAGTTACAACAGTGCCTGACCCGGTGGTCCTACCGTGGAATTCGTCATTATCATGCAGTTTTGCAAATTCGTCATAACGTGCATGCTAAATTCGTCCCCATTGCCGTGCAGTTGCTAATTCTTCCAAAAAGGGCTGTTCGAAAAGGGTTGTTTTTCTCTTTTTTTCCAACTACTGACGATGCTAAAGTACAACAGGACTCAACACATCTGTGAAGCGTTGCACCCAAGCTCACCAGAACCAATGCTATAATATCGGATGGTGATGTCTCTGATCACTTTAGAAATGCATTGTATTGTCAGATCGCTGTTCAGTTTAGGAATGACCTGAGGCTCCGTGCCTGTCATTTCCTACATTTCAGACCTTATAGGCACTAGCAACATCTCATATTGTGGTTGGAAAAAACGGGTAAAATTGAAAACCATGCTTTTCCTAACCTAACATTCGTAATGAGCTCTCCCTTTCATTCCACCTAATTTCAAGAAAAGTGATAAGTTCAAAGAGAAGCAGTTTTGCAGACCGTAATTTCTTTGATACCTAAACACATCATTTATGTACAGTTAGGATCAATACATTTTTTCTTGCACAAGTAATAAAGGTACATAAAAATATATAAGTGTGACTTCACATTTTTGGTATCCCCCTCCCCATTTTACGTTTTGGCATACAGAACTTACCCCCTTCGCCCGCCTCCTTTTCGGACCGTGACGTACGTAATGAATAGTCCACTATAGACAAGACGTTTGTAAATTAGTTTTCAAATGACTAATTTAGAATTCACAGCTATCCTATTGATTCTGAAAATAAGTGAGGATAATTACTATTCAATAAGGAGAAGCACATGAAACACTAAATGCCATTAAAATTTTATAAGCGCATTTATAAAAGTTAAATTATTACTGTTGTTAGGAAAGTTGCATTTTCAAATGGAGGCAATCGTATTAATGAAACTGAAATATTGGTAATTTTTTCGTTTACTTAGAAAAATATCAATGGATGTTAACACGTTTATAAACTAGTTTACTGTACAAGTAAATAATATTATCTTTGCAGGCGTTGTATTGCCAGTGAATACAATAGCTTTTTTGTTATTTTAACACGGGAAGATACAAAACCACATTTGGCATTGATTTTTGGTAAGAAGCATGCAGTTGCATTTCGTTTACAGACTGTGTAGGCTACATATCGATGCTATAATAACTGCTTTGATGACAAAAGCATTGAACATAGTAAATATTTGAATGTTCTGCAGACATGTCTGCACTTGGATCCAAACTAGATATCCATTTTAGGGGGGGGGTTATTAATTCGTCACTAGTCATATCTAAAACTGGGGGGAAAATGTCTACAGGGATGGGTTCTCAAGTGAAATGATTAATTTAAAATTTTGTTTTAGAAAATTTTGGTTGACAAATTGTCTGCTGAGGTCGAGGGGGAGGAGAGGGGTAGGGCAGGGAGGAAATTGATTAATTTTCCCCTGCTCATGTTTAATGCTGAAAACTGTTGGACCACGACTTGTCTACCCAACGACCTTGGGAGTAATTTATTCATCAACACTCAGGTGTAAAGTAAAATCTTGAGGGGAGGAATGTTGGATGACAACTTGCCTACCGGAGGTGGAAGGAGATAGGCAAGATGTGGGATGACAGCTTGTCTACTGAAGGCAGGAAATGGCTAAAGTTTTAAGTAAAATCTTGCTAACAGTAATGTTTAAAGTAAGTATTGCTGGGGATAACGTTGGTTGACAAGTTGTCTACCAATGGTGGAAGGGGGAAGCAAAGTTTAATATGAAATGTTTGAAATGGAAATAAAAATAATGGTAGAACACTTGACTACAGAGGAGAATGGGGAGTTAATAAGGTTTAAAGTAAAATTTCGCTTAAAGTAACATTTATAATCACAATTCTCTACCAAAGGTTGGTGTGGAAAGAGGGAGAAGACTTTAAAAAATTTTTTTCGTCATGTTTAAAATTAAAATCCTGCTAGAAAAAAATGTTGGTTCACAACTTACGGTCTACCATAGGTAGGAAAGGGGGGAGGGGAGTTAAAAGTGATTTAGTCATCAATGCACTTATTTAAAATAAAATCTTGACGGAAAACATTTTGTTGGCATGTTTGGTTTGGTTGGTTTGACGCTGACAGACGGCCGTTCAAGGAATCAAAAAAAAATCCTCACTAATAAATTGTCAAAGAACCTGAATTTTTGCTAGTCCTTTTATCACTGGGTTTGGCTGAGATTTTAAACATCTCTGTATTCTGTTAATGGCGTCACATCTGCATTCTACAATTACTTTTCGTTAAGGAAAAAAGTAATCTAGGAATGGGCCGACCAGAGCAAGTGCTAGGCGATGGGCAAGTTTGAACTGACAAATCCCAGTCCATTTCATTTCACCACCCTTTTTTCCGGTTGGGTACGAAATACATCGACATTGCTTAATTCACATGTTTGTTGAGCATCCTGGTATGATTAACCCATCATTTCGTTCTTGCTGCGAACGTGAAATAATGACTTTGGAAATGTTGGCTTCTGTGCTTTGCAGCTTGATAGATTAGTTTCTATAGGTGGTGGTGCACTGACTGCCAGCCAGCCAGATGACGTCATATGCAGAAGACATACAACTGATTCAGTACAACTGATTGGAGTGGTACGACTAATCGATCAGTTCTTTTTTGCTGCCCCTGCAAAAGTTTCACTGTCCGTGACTGTAAGTTCTTTATAATAAGAATGATGGAAACGGTAAAGATTCTATTGACCTATGAATGTAAATGTGTTGTTGCTATTCTACTGTAGGATTTCCCAGTAAAAATCGACTATTTCTTTAAACTTCACCTCCTTATATAATTCTACGTAACAAAATGTCCTATTATGTATACACTGCCTCCATCAAGGCTGCATGTCAATGACGCCTTTGCATCTTACTGTATTTCAGAACTATTATCGCTGCAAAAATGCGAAGTGCGATCACTGCAATAACCCCCCCCCCCCGCCATTTTTATTCTTTCCGTTGGTGTTCCATTGTTATGATTTTTCATTAATTTTGTCAGCGTTTTTGTCCAAGGACTTTAGGCAGAATTTTTCTAAATATCGTGCTCTTACTGTCAAACTTATGTTTATTTAATCCGGAACCTTAGGGCAGTTTTCGTGGCGAATTTTTCGACAATCGAATTTTTTTTGGGTGGGGGAGGGTGTTGCAAATTCAGTGAGCTGTTCCCTTAATACGGGCCTAAATAAAATATGTATATTGCCAAACACTTTGAAATATTTTTGGTTGTGCTTACCTTCACTTTTGCTTGACGGAATCTCTGTGGCATTCTAGTTTTAACCTGCTAAAGATTACACCGTTTGTCAGTGTCGTTTACCTACTTTCTACGTTCGGAAAATTACATTTTCGTTTGTAATCCGAATTTTCAAAAGACTTGTAATAACTTGACGCAATGTTCCATTAATATGAAATGATGTCCGCGAGTTTCAGCATTCTATAATAATTACTTTTATTCATTGGCTAATGCAATAAAGATTTTCTTTTGAATGCACGGGTTCCACTTTCATTTTATACATGGTAATTTCAAATTTTAATTAAAATCTACGTGCCAACCTGTTGTAACTCTTTACGAGTCTTTTGTGTGCATCTTAAATTGCAAATTATCCCTCATAAAATCCACCCCTGTCGTTAGAAGGGTGGAGCAACGCACATTTAACTTTCATTGCTAAATAATGACTTTACGTAAAGTCACGCATCCGGAATGCTTGTGACTTGGAAACTTTCTACGAAATATTTTCAAGTCTATAAACATCCAGAACGTGAACGAAAACGAGAGCTACCTCTTTCTGTGTTTTCTTTTCTTGTTAGAAGAAGTTCATTGCCTTACTTGTACTTTCCTTTAACAATGGTTATATGTCTGGCTTCAATGCCTTGTCTACTTGAACATAACAATAGTTGTATGAGGAAGTCCCACTGCCTTGTCTGCTTGTGCTTAGCAAAGGTTACATGACGGAAGCTTCTGTATTGTCTACTTGCTGTTAACAATGGTTGTATGATTGGGCAGCTGCTTTGTCTATGTGCCCCAAACACTGGTTGTGTGGTGGGGTCCTTTACAATGGTTATACGTGTAAGGCTTATTGCCTTGGTTACTTACCCTTAATAATAGTTGCATACACAGGGCCCACTTCTTTGTCTAGTCGCCCTTAACAATGGTTATATGCGCGGGGCCCAGTGCCTTGACCGCGAGCCCTGTGGGGCCCACTACCGTGTCTACTTGCCTTAAGAATGGATTTGTAGGTTCCACTGCTTTGTGCACGTGACTGAAAGTGGTAGGCTATTAGAAATCCCAAAGACTAAGTCGAATTATATAAAAACAAAAACGTCAAGTGTGCCGTAAAAAGGGTTATATGATTGAAGATTCACTTTGCTTGTCAAAATTTACAAGGATAAAAATTCACGATTTTAATAGAAATATTCAAATGCACAATTCAAAAATTTGTTGTTGTCTGTTTAAGTTCTGCTGTAGTTTCCCAATTAAAATTATTGTTAAAACACAACAACACTTAGACAGATGCAATTTTCTGAATTGTGGATTTGATAATTTCAATTAAAATCATAAATTTGTACATTTCACGAACTATAAAGTGAAACTTCACTCATATAACCTTTTTTTTTTACAGTACACTTGACGTTTTTGTTTTTACCTGTGTACCTTTTTTATGTCATGCAGTAATGTGAAATAAAAACTCGAGAAACTAGAATTCATGGTATTTTAAATTTGCTCTAAACCCAATTCAGTCTATCCCTTGTGGCTGGAAGTAATTTCTTTCTTTTTTAAGTGTGTGAACACACGTACACAAGCAGTGATTGTTGCCATTCTATCGTTTCTAGCTGCCAATTAGCAACGTAGTTTAGGTTGGTTTAAAACTGCGTGCGTATAGCTGAAACACGGATCCTTTCATTTTAACCATCAACAATCAAATGTTTAGCAGAGAATGTCCATTCAGAAAGGACCTGGCGTTTGCTGATCGTCAAGGTTCCATAATTACAATGGTTAAAACAATGTAAAACAATAAATGATCCTTCAGCATGTGAGTGTGGATGTGAAAATACTGTTAACACGTTTGTTATTCCATTGTTAAGCACGGTGAACTAACTAAAGCATCAGGCGTTGGATCCAAAATAAAACATCCAGTGATTAGCTCTTAGGCCTAATGATTAATGGTTTAAGATGTGAGGTCAAGCATCTCCATGCTGTCGCAAGGTTTGTAAAATCGATCTCAGTACCAATATTATCCCTCTCATTTCAACCTTTCCTATTTCCCACTGTTAGATACATATGTAATGCAAAATATGCAGGATCGCTGGTGCAAGCACCGACATCAACACTGATGACGACACTGCTGCAGATGTCTTGTGCACAGTGGGTTAGGTTACAATGAACAGTTTCTCTAGTAGAAGGCATCATATTACAAGTGCACAATGGAAGGTGGCTATATGTAGTACCGAGTACCGACTGCAAGAAAGTATACCAGTCAGTTGTGATAAGTAGCTATGCAAGGCAGCAGAAACTCTTCTACACTTAGTACAGTGGGCTTTAAGTACTCCTGCATTTAGTGCAGGTGAAAGAACCGAAAGAAGGTGAAAGTACCTCCAGTTTACGGTTGCACTGCCCGGTTAGTGTGACACTTGAAACCAGATCTAGCAATGTGGTTTCGGTGCTCAGTGGCTACTGTCACTTCTAGTTGGAAAAGGTTGAGAGTCAGAGTTATGTTGTGTTCAGTTAACGATGTTGATGTAATTTTATTTAGGGTGAACTCATGGCTGAGGTCCTAGGCTCCATATAAAGTAATGTTAACTCTCGTAACTCCAGAATGGCTCGCCCAATTGAAAAAATGGTCTCAGTGAGGGCGAAGGCTAAGGAAATTTCGGACTTCGAGCATGTTTCAGATTTTAGGTAGGTGCAGTAGTTTTTTCTGAAACGGTGGCACGCAAGAAAAAGAATAAAAATAACAAGTGAACAGTTTTCAAATTTATGTGTGGATCCCTACTTTTACTCCTGCGCAGAATTGCATATATTTGGTATAAATACACCTTCCATACTTATCTACTATCTGGCCAAGTTTGGTCTAAAAATATTGTATAGGAATGGAGAAATTAATTATTTTAGTTTTGCTGTAGAGAGCAATTAATATGAAAAATTATTTTAAGGACAACAAATTTGGAGCACGTACAAAAGGCAGGGTTACTTCTTTCCATGGTTTTTACTTGTTGGAAATAACCCGTTACCTTGCATTTACTTGCCCCATGAAATATTGGTGGCATGCATGAGGCCCACTGCCTTGTCTACTTCCCCTTAAAAGTGGGCATATGTGTGGCACCCACTGTCTTGGCTACTTGTTTCTTAACGATGGGTATTTGAGCGGAATTCGCGAGTTTTGCTCTTAATCCGCAATGACAGTACTGACCATGGTTGCCCTCCTGTGCATTGTTGTTCATATGGGCACTCTGCTGCTGTAGATGCCACTGACATCGACTAGATTTATTTGCTGAACACATAACAGATTCACCGTGAGGAAAAAACCGTTAGCCTAGATCTGTGTCTCCATGTGTCACAACTATGTACCCACATAAAAACGGTATGCAGTTCACTCTAACGAAAGACACTGCAATTTGGAATCTAACTCTAGCGACAAGGATTGTATCTACTCACAAGAAATGTCAGAAAAAGAATGCAATTTGTGTGTGTATTTATGTACGTGTGTGTGTTTGAAAGGTCTAGAAGCAGAGAGACTTCCGGATCTGCTGCACCAAGGGTGGAACGAGCTAGGGCCCTTATGGAAAAGATGTATACATTAGTATACCGAAGATATACCAAAAGTATACCTTAGTACACCTTGGTATACAAGGCGTACTAGTGTGTATACATACTAGACTCCCAAGAGTATACACTATACATTCAAGTATACCTTTTTGTGAATGGTGTACTGTGGCGTATACTACAGGGTATACAAATATGTATACAGTATACTCTAGGATATACAAACATGTAAAAAGTATGAAGTATACTGTATGGAGTACACCATATGGAGTATACAATTGTATACTTCATGGTATGCAAATATGTATACAGCATGGAGTACACCGTATGGAGTTTACAATGGTGGTATATAAGTATGTATGCAGAATGGAGTACACCGTATGGAGTATACAATGGTATACTTCATGGTATATGAATATGTAAATAGTATGGAATATACAGTATGGAGTGTGCAATGGTGCACTTCAGGATACACAAATCTGAACACAGATACTGCAGTATTCGTCCTTTGAGGGCACACTTCAGTATACAAATCTGAATAGGATAATGATATGCCAAAATTTTAAAATATTTAAATGTACTGTTTCAAATATTAAGATATTCATAATTTTGTTCCACTTTCTGCTTTTTTTTATTAGTTGCTGTCAGTTGTATACTACATCTGTTTGGTTCCCCCCCCCCAATTCCTCAACCCTGGTAAACGAAACTTTAAACAGTAATGTATTTTACCCAAAATAAATCAAATTTAGGACTATGGGTGAATTCATGAACTAAACAGGAGGAAAAAAATCTTTAAAAAAAGAATTAATTATAGTGCCTCGTAAAAACAGGTCTAATTGACAAGGGTGCAGTCACATTGGGGCACATCCTTCCCCCCAACTCCATAGGATATTTTGTATAACCCTAGATGTCTTTTTTTTACCTACCTAACACACGAAACAGTCAACAAGATGGTAAAAAAAAAATGCCTTTTCAACCCCAGATGTCCCTTTCCCTAGCAATTGGAAATAAAAAAAAGGGTCTTAACAATATTTTGGGGCGGGGAAGGGGCTTCTAGGGAGAAGGTATAGGTACAAAGAACTAAAAAAAATCGTGAGCATTTTTTTTTTCAAATCTTCCCTAGATTTTTGGCGGTAGCAGTTCGAGTTTCTTTTCAATTCGATATTACTGTCTGTTCGGTTTATTTACCGCCGGATGAGGTCTTTGGGGTTGGTGACCTGGAGGACCTGGTTCGCCAGCTTCCTGCCCCGTTTCTCCTGCTGGGCGACTTTAACAGCCACCACGTCCAGTGGGGAGGACCTAATACTGACAACAAGGGCAGGATCCTTGAGGAGTGGATGCAGAGGGGGTCCGTTTGCATCCTGAACGATGGAGCC
>JAHWFP010128127.1:34572-51028 GCA_023313725.1 Lithobius niger | reverse complement strand
AAAGCATTATGTAATAGTTATACCACCCCTGGCGAATTGTATCAGAGATATCAATACAATGTCCTCCACATGGCCAATGCGAGAGAACTACGGCAAGGTCGGCCTCGACGCCATCGAGACGTGGTTTGTGCGGGATGGCCATGTAAGGGATGTCGCCCATCGGCTCATAAATCCGATGCAGTTCGCCCTGGGTGGTATAACTCATTTATCGTACGATCCTTAACTTTCGAAGTGAAAAAAACAAAATGTTGGGATAAATGGAGAGTTTGCCTATAGCTGCGTTGTTTATGCAAACATTATGTCGTCACGTTTGCATAATTTTGTGCTGATGCAGTCAATGAAAGTTAATATCTAAATATACCATAAGAAAATATATATAAAAATACCACAAGAATTGATTCATGACACAATGTAAAGGTAAAGCTTTAGTGGCAAAAAACAAAACAAAAAACACCAAATCAGGGTAGTTAGCATCAATATGTGCGTCGAAAGCGTTTTTAAATGAATTTGTTGAGGAGGCTGAAACAACCGACTGGGAAAGAGAATTCCACAAAAACACAGGACGGAAAAAAAAGAGTGACGAGACCTCCATTGGTGGTATTTTTGGTTGAATTGAAGGTTACGAGAATGCCCGTTAGCTGTTTGATAGCGTTGGGGGTGCAAATTTGCGAACAGTGCTCGTCCTCCGTAGTTTTGATTCATAATTTCATACAATGTGATGATGCTCCCCCTCCGAAAACGTCACCACATGGAGGCAGTTTAGAGGGTTCAGAGACGCTGCTCATATGATAGGTTGCACAATCCGCTAAACCTTTTGGAAAAGCGGCGTCGTATGTACTTATTCTATTGCAATAAAGTCTTTCTTTAAATAGGGACACCAAAAGTCAACGGAATATTCGAGTAGGTCAAATAATAGTCCATAAAAAGTTTTGAAAAGGTGCCTGAAAAGGATATGTCTTGATTCTGATGTGCGGCCAATTAGGTAAGGAAAGAGAATTTGCTCTTTTTAAATTACGGATGTGACATGTTTGAAAATTACAATTATTGTTTACCAATACCTCTAGATCTGATATTTCCACTGTGGTTTCAAGACGTTCATGCCCCCACGTGTGGTTGAGTGGCGGGCTTTATAATCCTAAGAGCATAGTGACAGATTTTTGTGGATGGATTTGCAAACACCACATTTTTGAGCAAGAATGGAGTAAGTTAAGTCTTGCTGAAAAACTGTGTAGTCATTTGGTGAGAGAATTTGGGTTCGAATCTTGGAGTACGGTCGGCAAATTTATTTAGAAAATGTTGGGTATAACCACTAAAATCATTAAAACATAAAAGGAAAAAAGGGGACCACAACTAATTCATGTGGACCACCAATTTAAGCTCATGAGCAACATGCAACCGTGTACTGTCAACGTGTGTAGTCAGCCAACGAAAAGTTGATTTGGTTTCGACAACCAAAATGATATGATCCGGGTTTCCGCTTTTCTTACGGTTTAAAACATAATTACGCAACGAAAAAGGGGAACATGTTCATTCTTTGCACGGTGTCAATGTAAATGGGGGAATGAAAAATGGAAAGCATGTTCGTTCTTTGCACGTAGCAACGAAAAACGAGGAGAATGTTACGTCTTTACAAGATAGCAGTGAAAAAGGCCGAGCAGCAGGCACTGTGAAGGTAATGACCAACACGTAGCAACAATCGGCAATAGCCTGTACAGACCCCCGCGAGTGCAGGAGCAATTCAGTAAAAGGGCACAGTAAGGACACTTTGCTTAGCCACAAAAATGCCATTTTTTTTTTTACATGAAGGGCATTTTGCAAAAAGAGCAGGGGCAATGCCCTCTATTCACGCCAGTGACAAGCAGTAACAAACGAAATATTACGACGTGTAATATTGACGAAAAACCATGGGCTACCAAACTCTGCGCCTCAATAGAAACAGGGGTAGTGTGACAACATGGCTTCCAACTCGACCGGCGTATGTTACGTGGGCATCAGCTATATATCAGTACTGTAGTATCAGTACTGTAGTATAATGAACGTATATCCATCAGTGCTGTTTGTTGCAGGCTATAAGTAACGCACCTGTGATTGAGGTGAAATATCTTCAAGACGTTGGGCGAAACGAGATAGAAGGTATAATAGGGTGGAATGAAAAAATACTACTACACACAAAAATTTCATCACTCTGAGGTCATGTATCGAGGTGCCACAAAGGCCTTCACGGGCAGAAACGGCGAAAAAAAAAAGATGATTTAACTAGTTTCAAATTTAATTTTAACATTATCTCATTTGATACGTAAATAATGCTGTAATTAAAAGGAATTTAATTTTCGTTCAAAACTCTGGGTTTAATTTAACATCAAAGATAGGCCAAAATAGCCATTTCTGCCGATTTTGGGCCATAACCTAATTATCACTATTCTGGAAAATAAAATCTTTGAAAATGGGTGGATTACCTTTTATGTTTCTGATATTACCAAACGAGATAATGTTAAAATTAAATTGTAACCAATCAAATCATCATTTTTGCCTTTTTCGCCCATTGACATGCAATGTTAAACCTGAAGTCCTTTGTGGTACCTCGAGACATGACCTCAGAGTAGCGCTAACCATTCACTCATGCAAGTTCGGATATATGCAACCTTCGTAAATGCACATAATAAACAATAAAACCGGAATGCGATTCTGCGGTGCTTGGTGGTGGTCGGAGATGGGACGGGGGCTTGTTTTAATTCAGAAATGCCAAGATCCAAGACGAAACATGAATTAGCTAAGTGCAGTGGGTTTTAACTTTAGTCACTTTTTAATGAAATTGTGAATTGACGTCTCCGAACTTTTTGATAAAGTGGCCGAAGCAATCATGAGCACGAAATAACAGATTTCATTATTTGTTATGTATGTTAAGGTTGCACAAATCCGAACTTGCATGGTTAGCGCTACTACAGATTTGATTCATTTACAGAAATTGAAAAGGCACTTTTGTCGTACTTAATTGTTTATTTATCTTCTTACTGCAGCTTCATTTCTCTTCTGAGACATTCAAATGAAAATCGGGTCTAAATTACGCTTTAAATAATTATCAGGCTTATGTTCCTGGTACTGGAGCACCTTTCGTACAGCCAAGTGATGCAAGGTCAGAGGTAAAAGAAGCAGTCGTAGTAGTTCCCTGGAAAACCGCCCATCCGTCTTGATCTCTCCGTCCGTCCCAGTAGCCCAAAGAGGCCGGCTGTGATGGACAGTGTAGGCGTAGCCCAAGCTCCCGCTCTTACCAAACCCTGCAATTACGGGGCATAAGTTTCTAATAGCTTTTGGAACTGTTAGGGCTTCAGTAAGACGGGAGGGAGAGGTGGTGGGAGAGGGAACCGACAAAATAGCAGCGGTCCTTAATAGGGGAGTTGTATAATAACTAGAGGCTTTCAAAGTCGAGCGCTTAGACACTATTGAAACGTGAGTTTATAGGTTTCAAATACTAGGTATTGAAAAGAGAAAATTATATCACAGTATAGGGTTGGGTAGATTAGTTTAGTGTGACAGCACAAAGAAACCAGTACTTCTTTCTCGTTCTAACTTGGGAACTACAGTAATTATTATTTTTGTAACAGTGTTTGGTTCCCAGCCTGTTTTTTTCTCCGTTACGTACATACGTCTCTAAGATTTAGTGCTTAGTAATAATTCCGACTTACCAAACCTGCTGTTATTTTCGACACTGATGACTGTCCGACAAATGCAGCGTTTCTCAACAGTTTGGTTCCTACAAATTGTATGGTGCCATAGCTCTTTTACCATTAATAGCTCAGCACCGTCTAAATATGACTGGATTCGGGATGGTTTACATGCACACTAGGAAAGTGCGTTTACCAACTAAGCTCAAAAATGTAACGCAAACAGCCGCCCTACCGCCTTCAATCGGGATATTAGTGGATCAACCCGGTCTAGTTTTCAGCCAGGCCACGGGTCTGAACGCCTGATCCATGCCGGACTCTACAGCTAAAAATAAAATAAAAATTCTCCAACAATTAAGTCTGCGTTTATGTCAGACATACAGTGACCGAACGTAACTGAAAGCTGCTTTGAACTAACTTTGAATTTACGCTGCCCCTAATTCCCCAACTAGCAAAAGGCACGTCTCACGGTTAAACGAAGTATACTATCTGCAAAATTTCAGCTTTATACAGCGTATGGAAGAATTTATTTTCGTGAAATTAGCTAGTTACTAGCTAGTAATTAGGCAAATAGCGACGTTATTTACATCTTTTTTTCCAATACGAAAACGTTAAGCTCTGTCACTAATAGTGACTTTTATGCTGTCAGGCGATGAAGGTCTCCCGATCAAACGAAATTTCAGCTTTTTCTATCTCATTCAGGTCATGCCATGAATTTTGGCGGGCGACACACTAACGTGCGTCCTAATATCGACAAATGCCGAATTCGCGAACTGCAATGCTTTTTGTATCACGTGACATTCCAGCAGGGAAATTAATAATAATAATAATATTAATAATAATAATAATAATAATAATAATAATAATAATAATACGAGTTTACCACACATGTATAAGTTTGAACTATAGTTGAGCCCGTGAGTGGTAGAATGTTAAAAGTAACAAAACTACAATTTTTCAAAAGGATAAAGAAATTCCACCGTAAGACAGTTTTTGTTTGTTCCTAGTCAGTTGAATTGTAACTACCAATCATAAAAGGTACGTAAGCTTACTACGAAAAATCAAATTTTTATGATAATAAAAATCTATGGATACACAACGGTTTTCCACATATTGTCTACAAAACAGATTTTCTTGTTACGACGTTCGTCCAGTAACATGCTTAGTTCGTTGTTTCCATTCATCGATTACGCCTTTCTAACCTCCTTAATAGAAAAATACACAAACTTACGAAAACCGTTGCTTAGCAACAACATCACCGTAAGCGAGCGACGTACCTTCATCAGCAACAGCAATGTCATCTGAGAAATAGCACACGAGCGGCATCTTCTGCTGCCCGGGTTAAGGAAGTCACCAACGGGTACATGCCGTCCTTAGACGGGTTACTAACTTTAACTTTATTAACAAAATCAATCACCCGTAGGGCATTATAGGATTTGCGGTTGCGTATCAAAATACAGTAGTTCATTAAAGGAGGATTGCCACCAAATGATAAGCCATTTACTGATAGCCATTTACGGATATGTAGTTCTGTCAAGTCCTTACTTTCAACAGGCGAAGGAACACACTAATAAATTTCTTTTTACACAATAAACAGTTGCCGCGTGCCTCCTTAATTATTGAGTGTAAAGTTGGTGCGCTCATGTGCACCAGGGAGCAAGCGGTAAGTTAAGCCTAACGACATCACGGGCGCTTTTTTATTTATATATCGACCATTTTGAAACGCAGATTTTGAATCACGAGATGGGCGCCATTTAGAGATAGTGATATCGTTAACCTTGGCCGCTTGCTCCCTGGTGCACGGGGACGCACCAACTTTACATTCAATAATTAAGGAGGCACGTAGCTAGATTGTTGTGTAAAAAGAAATTTCTTTGCGCATTCCTTCACTTGTTGAAATCACGTGATACATAGAACTAAATAATGGTAGACGGCGCTAGATGCAAGTGCAATTATACAAATAAAAACAAGGGAAAAAATAAAGACAATTAAGTAGAACAAAATTTGTATAAATTTATATAAACAAGATTTGTCTAAAATGAATTAAGATCTGACATGATTGAAGTATGTAAGCAGTACTTGGAGCAGAAAAATGGAGCAATACAATTGGGCAACGAGTGAATTGATAACAGCTACAAAATAGAAGTATTAAGTTATGGAACAATGAACATTATAAAAATATTGTGAGGTGTAATAATAAATATCATTTGGTAGGTTGGTGAACATGCATCGACAAAAAATAAAATAAAGCAAAACCCTAAAAAAAGCCCACCCGCGCAAACAACAAAACTAAAGCATAAAGCTACTCTATGAAAAAAGTTACAAGGTGAGGGGAATTGGAGATAATGTGTACGTTGAGCAGGTTTTTAAAAGAATTTACCGAATTTGCAGAGATCACGGATTGTGGGAGACTATTCCATCATGAGATAATAAAACGAGAAAAGAACGAGACTAGCTAGTTTCACACAATTTTAAGAAAGAAATCGACGTTTCTAATGAATGTTTCCAACCTATGCATTTGGATTTCATTATTTTCTCAAAAACAACAAATAAGCATAAATTTAACATCAGAATAAATTAAAGGGTAAAAAAAGTGATTGAACCGTTGTTTATTACAATAATAGCTTCTTTTTTTTGTTAACTCTTTTGTCCAATGAAAGAATTTGAAATTTGCCAACTTTTAGTGCCTTTTCTTGTTAGCAAAGTGTGTTAACCTAACACACTTTGTTTTAACTTTCAGTGAACCTTTTCTTGCCACTTTCTAGACCAAGAAATAGTCCAGTGAAAGTTATAAATTTTACATTTTCAAAAATTAAAGAAAATTCTGCAACCAATGGTTTTCAGCTGTTCCTTTTATATTTAGGAGGGTTTTAAACTGGGATTATGAGTTTATAAGTTTTAAGTTATAATCCTATAGGTTTCATAAAAAGCCATCGTGTTTATATGTATCGTCTCAATTTCCCTTTCATTTACTCTGCAAGAATTTTGCACCGAAATAAACCACTTCAAGCCTTCCTTCCACCAGTGCCACTAAAAAGGAAGGAATTCAGTTGGTGGATGCACTGAAAGAACAACTGCTTACTTTTCTGACCAATTAACGTCAAAAGAATAACTATTCTTCCATGCGATATTGATAAATGGTAACGGTTCATTTCACCATGATTCCCGTCTTAACAAGGAGCCTTTTTAACAAGCTGATGAATATCTCCTGTTTTGAGCAGGAATGCTTACGTTGTGCCAGATTTCAAGTGAAAAAAAAAAGAAGAAACATTTTTTTTCCTCCCGCAACTAACGAATGTTGGCTAAAGTCAGTCCGTCTGAAGATCACATTCTTTGGCTTCACAAGCACCGGTTGGCACGTTAGTGACATTCGCTGCTGATGTCTTCGAGATATAATATCAACATTTCCAGATTTGAAGGCAGATAAAACTTATAGAACTTTAACGAGCTCACGAAAAATCAAGAACAACCAAATCTCAGCAACCAATTAGATCTACTTCGTAGCTGGGAAATCGGCAGGAAAACTGTCTCCACAGTCGCAGGAAAAAATTTTAAAACCATCTCCCAAGACTAAGAGTAACACTCGGGGGTAGCCCTATCATGATGATTATAAACTTGGGAACCTCTGGTTGAACGAGTTAGGTATGTCAACCATTTGACCACCCGACTGGTTCTTGAAGAACTTTAGGAAAAAAACTTTAAGCCGCAGGAACAGAACCGCAGGAAAAACTACGTTCGCGGTGAGAAAACCCAAACCCAACCCTTCCAAAGTCCACGCACAGAGTCTGTGCTTTAATTCATTTTTTTCTAACCACAATATACGCAACGCAGGCCTTGTTCCTTCCACTGTTTGTCCCCTCATCTTTTTTCCCTCTGACTTTTTATTGTTAACACTACAACATCAAAACGTTGCTCTAAAGCGCGGGCTTCAGCCCCGTTCCCTTCCACGTGAGAGGACGTTGTCCGAGACGAAACTAGATTTCGACCAGGCCTTGATAACGTGGTACATAGATACAAAACAAACGCATTTCAAACACAAATTTCGTCTCACTTTCTGACATTACCAATGAGTAAAAACACTCCTTGTTCCCTGGAATTATAGTTCAAATTACAGTTGGCGAACAAGTGACCGTTTTTACTTTTGCGGAAATTGTACGTTAAAAACTACGTTGTGTAGGATTTTACAAAATAAATGTGTGTGAAAAATATCCTTTGTGCTGCATTATTAGTCTAAGCACGTATTAATTCGCAAGCAGTAGCATTTAAGCTTCAGCGCAGAACGCACTTGTTTCTCAAGTCAAGGCCGACTGGAGTAGAAACGACGTGAACCTTGAGTTCCTTAAAGAGGGATTGCCACCAAACAGTGGTGCCTACCCCCCCCCCCACCCTGGTCCAGGCCAGGAGTTACCCCCGTAATATCATATATATCCCTCCCCCAGTTTAAAAAATGGTACTCCCATATTTCGGACTTGGACTAGTGGTTGGGTTGTCACCCCCCCCCCCACTCCCCCCACACACACACATTTTCGGCCGTGTTATTTTCGAATGTTTTACTTCTATCCCGTCATAAGGAACCGGTCATTATTTATGCCGGGGGGAGGGGGGTGGAAATGAGAATGTGACCACCAAATTTTCGATGGCGCCCCCCCCTGGGAGATCCGGAAAAATAATATGATCCCCCACACCACCCCCCAAATAAAAACAAAATGCGCTCTTGAGACTCTGTAGATGATTCCTGTAGCCAAAATAAGTAAGTAGCGCTTCAGACCTACAGTTACCATTGGTTGTAAGGAAACGTGTCTCGTTTTTAACGAAAAAACATATTGGATTAAAAATATTCTATAAAATGTTCCTTACTCATCTGTATCGACATTCATATAATAAATATGATGTACACACTGTTTGCTTGTACGTCCGAACATAGTCAGCACCTGAAAGACAGAAGTCACGAACCCAGTTTTCAAGGCTCTTCTACGAAGTGTTTTGTAAAGACTATACTTGCAGGATTGGCTAGTACTGATAGCTCTAAAACCTTGTAACACTGACATCATGGGGGCCCAGAAGCTGAGGCGTTTTTAGAAATGTTGACTGCTGAAAGTGCCATTTTTGATATCCAAAAATGACTTTTTCTTCCAGTTGGTTAGTGTGTTTTTGACCTCACCCCCCTCTTGACGGCACCTGAACAATTTATGATCCCCCCTCCCTTCGAGAGGGTCAAAAACTTCATGATTTCCCACCCCCCCCCCCCCAACGATAAATAATGACCGTTCCCTAACAACAGCCAGGTGCAGCAACAGCATCTAGTGTTGTGTTTCGTTTTCAATCAATATACGTCCGTACATAAAATTTAAACTAAAACAATTTTTTTCTTTTTTTTTCTGGTTTTGTGTTGTGTTGACTGTTGACAGGTCATGTTGTGTTGTGGTAATTGGTGGTGTGTTGTTACATAATAAATATAACGATATTTTTCCACCCCCCCCGCCGGGGGTCACTGATCCCCCCTCTGGGCACCACGGCTACCAAATGACAGGCTGCAGCGTCTGTAGCCCTTTACCGCTATCTGGTTCTGTCAAGCCCTTACTTTCAACAGGCGAAAGAATAGACAAATAAATTTCTTTTTATGAAACAAACAAGCCACGTGCCTCCGTAATTATAGAGTGTACAGTTGGTGCGTCCACGTGCACCCGGAAGCAAGCGGTAAAATTAAGCCTAACAACATCACGGGCACTTTTTTTCAACTAGCGACCGTTTTGAAACGCAGGTTTTAAACCGCTAGATGGGCGACATCTAGTGACAGTGATATCGTTAACCTTGACCGCTTGCTCCCTGGTGCACGTGAATGTACCAAATTTTACACTCAATAATTAAAGGAAAGGTACATGCATCCCTGTTGGCTTTCCTGTGCGACTCAGTAGTTTTGCGACATTAGTCCAAACGTACTATGTAAATGTTGCCAACACAGTTCTTCTCTTGTTTTTTTCTTTCGTGTGAGATGGTTTTGCGACATTCACTCTAACCTGTGAAAATGTTGCAAACGCTATTCTCAACGGGTCGCACGACATATCGGAAGGATTTACGTGCCTTTAAAGTGGCACTATCACCGATTGAAAGCAGACGAATTCTGACAACATCTAGCATTTGCTTGCACCAAGCGAAGGAATGCAGAACGGCATTTCTTTTAACGAAACAAACAAGCCACGGCATCCTTAGTGAAAATTTGGTTCGTCTTCGTGCACCCGGGAGCAATCTATAAAGATTAACAATATCATTGCCGCTAGATGGCGCCACGGTATTTTCGTTCGCATTTCAAACGGTGATGGAGACACGAGGCTTGTTTGTGGTGTAAATAAACAATTTTTGCGTATTCCTTCGCTTGTTGAAGTCAAGTGCTACATAGAACTAAATAATGGTAGATGGCGCTAGATGCTACATGTCATTTGGTGAATATGCACCTTTAAGTGGGGGGGGGGGGGCTCAAGATTGTTTCAAGGTCTCGAAGGGGGGGGGCACTAAAAAATTTGGTGGTCACATTTTTATTTCCTCCGCCCCATCCCCGGCCATAAATAATGACCGGTCTAATTTGTAATATCCTTATTCTAACCACACTTACAGGTTATCTTAATAACCAGCTTTATTCTCGTTCAGAACTTCTGCAAAGTCCGAATTTAGTTTGATTTTTCGTTGACTTACAGTTGTTTGCAGGAAAAACGAAGTTGGTTCAGACATCACGCGTACGCCTTTTACTCCCAGCTGTAGAATAAGTAGCGACATCTAGTGAACAAAACGAAAAGCTAGCACTATGAGTCGGCCCGCCTTTGCTGCCACCAGAATACATCACCAGAAAAAGACCATTCAATTCACCAATTGAATCCAGCGTCGAAAAGATAATAGACCGCTTTAAGGTAGAGAAAAAAAGGAGGAAGTTCCGTCATCATGTGTAGTTAAGAAAATCAGAATTTGTTAAAAACTAGCACGGGTGACAACAAGCGGTGCAGCGGCTCTACTATAGTAGCAAGTGGTGTTCTGTACACTTCCGCCACTTCCTCAACAAAAATGTTGAGGCGCACACCTCTCTCACGCACTGCAACTCCGATCTCTATTATGAATATGTATAATCTAAAAGCAGTAACCATCGCAGTTGCCCATTAAAAGTGTTAGCTTTTAGGCCTATTTTAGATTTTAGGCGTTAATTGTCAGCTTTTATGCCTAATTTTTACCTGCCGTTTTAATTTCGTGAGTAGCAGCTAACGGAGAATTGGGTTCGACAGTACGCCTATTCATTTATGTAACACGGTGTGGAGATCTGCCATTACCTTGGCACCGTTATTTTAGGCCAAATTTTCAGCTTTTAGGCCTAATTTCTTTTAGGCTGTGTCTCAGGTCCCGGTGACGGGATCCAGTTTATAAATACTCAGGTCCCGGTGAATTCGTTGAAAACTAGGCCTTCAGCTTGTTAAAGTGAACCTAACCAGGGTAACCTAACCTAACCTAAACTAACCAAACCTACCTAAAACTAATATAAGTTTGCCTAAAAACTACGTTTTTTTGTTTGCCGGGATCCACACACGCAGAACTCCGGTCCCGGCAACGCGTCCAAATAGGCTTGAAACAGTTACGTCCCAACCGGGACTAGAGACACTGCGTTTTTTTTAATACCTACGATTTTATTCCTAAGAAGCAGCTAACGGAGAATTTGGGACGAGAGTAGACCTATTCATCCGCGCAACGCGGTGTCAAGACTATTGTAGAGGAAGCTAATACGTGTCGTTAACAAAATCTTTTGTTTTTACAATTGCATGTTTTTATAACAATTGCATACTGTAGTGGTTAAATGCGAAGATCAAATGTTATTATTTCATTGAGTTAGGCTATAAATAAGGAAGCAACCATGTTTGAATTTGCCGTGTTTTAAAACTAATTTTTGGTCGCTGAATCTAATGGTGAAAACCGTTGGCACTATCCGTTTTGGAATTGAAAAAGGCGACGGACGGATAAAATCATTACTATAGTCTTGTCAGGCGGTTCAGCCGTACAGAAGACTAAAAACGAAAAAAACGGTTACACATTGAAAGCTCAATCAGTTTTTTTTATGACCTAGGAAGAACAAATGTTCCTCCGTTCGCACCGTGAGCTCGTTTTGTACGGTTTCTGTGGGTATACCACAAAACAAGGCTGCCCAAAGCGAGCAAGCACATCCCAGTGGTGCGATGACAGGCGTGCCCGTCAAGTGTTGCCACCCGCGTGTGGGATGAATCATCCGCGGGCGACCAACTTATGGTGTTCGTAAATGCATACACTGACAACATGGAAGGCATGCGGTCTTTGAGCGACAATGCAGTAGCCGGGGTAGTCACTTAATGTGTGTTAAAATTAACTTGAAGACTTGTTTACATGACCACTTGAAAGCAGTTGGAAGAAATGTGCATCGTCTTTTGTAGCTTTTGTTGGTAAAGTCAGTCCCCGCTAAAACTTTTAAACGCTAAAAACAAAGTTAAAACTATTAACGCTGCAGTGTAACTATGGCGCTGCAGATAGGACCAAGCTTGAAACTGTATTAAGAGATAGATTTTTGGTGGGAATCTGGAACCCGGAAACTTCGAAACAAATGTTAACTAAGGATCCAAGTACTAAGATTTAAGGAAGCTTGGTAGTTTGCCCTCGCTCAGGAAATGGCAGAGAAAAATGTTACTTGTACTCACGCAGTGAAAAACAAACATACTTTAAATGTTAAGAAACAGTAAAATATGCTGTGCTTCTGTGCGGCTACCCCAATCACGTGAAAGCTGTCTGCAGGTATGAAAAGGGACACGTGTTCAGCATGCGGGATTGTTGGCCACCTGAGCAGCGTTTGTAGGTCTACCAAACCTGGAGGGGACAACGCGGCGTCCTCACCTCTTTAACCAAAAACTGTACAGACAACTAGGAAAAAGAAAAATTACAAACACTCCAGGAAAAAAACATAAGGGGAAGAGTCCAGCTTCTTTGGATAGGGAAATTAACACATTGACTCCCAAGTGTTCACACAACAAGCGAATTGTTCACTGTGACCTCAATGGTCATAAATTACCATTAGAAGAAGTTGATTCAGGTTCTGATTAGATTTTGTTACCCTCTGGTTGTACCACAAGTACTTCTCAAACGTAAAACTAAACCCTACCAACATAACTCTTAAATCTTGGGTAGGAGCAGTGGTTGAACCTTTGGATACTGTTAAACTAAACGTCACATTCAACATCAAAATTGAAATCATATTTCGGTTTTTTTTTTTTGGTATGTTTAAACCTAATGGGGACATTAGGGTAGTGGGAGATTACTCTAGCACGGTTAATCCACAGCTAGAGATGGGCGTATCATCCCATGCCTATTGCGGCAGATCTGTTTAGTCAGCTTGTGACGTCTTTTTGATTATCGATGACATCTCGGATGCATTCCTACAGATAGAGCTCGACGAGGAGTCAAAGGCACCCTTAACAATTACTACCTGTTTCGGCCTATTTCAATGGCAAAGAGTCCCTTTAAGATTGGATAGTCATCCAGGCATTTTCCCAAAAGCGAATGGAAATGGTGCTGAGGGACATACCTCGGTCTAAACCTTTCATTGACAACTTCTTAGCTGCTGGAAAAGGCAAGGAGCACGACGCGACCCTCCTCAAAGTATGCTCCACGTTGCAGGAGAGTGGAATTAAAGTTAAAAGCGCAAAATGCAAGTGCAGGTAAAGTGAATTAAATTATTTAGGGTTTCAACTTGACAAGTCGTTAATCTCTACTCAGCCTAAGGTGCTTGTGCTATCAGGTTGGTGCCTGAGCCGACCAACATTAACGAATTAAAATCCTACCTAGGTTACATGAACCAGTATGGGAAGTTTGTGCCACATCTGACCTCCATACTGTCTCTACTCGATAAACTTTTATCACCTAAAACACCATGGGAGTGGAGTGAAGAATGCTCTAAAGGGGTAGTAAAGGCTATGGCTGCTTTCCATAAGTAATAGCACATTATGACTCAGCCCTGCCTATCGAACTACTGTGCGACGCAACTCCAGCAGGGGTTGGCGTGGCACTGGTACACGTAATGCCTTCAGGTGAAGATAGGCCTATAGCTTTTGTCTCAAGGGTCTCGAGCAAAATGGAGCTTGGCTATGCTCAATTCGATCTGTAGTCTCTGAGGTTGAGATTCCACCAGTACTTGTTTGGCAGAAGGTTCATATTGTAAACCGATCAGAAAGCTTTACTGTGGGTGTTCTGCAGCAAAATATCCATTCCGGCAATGGCTATCACACGCATCCAGCATTGGGCATTGGGTAAGATTTTGAGCCGCAGCACATCCCCACGGCTATATATTATATAATATATACATTATTATATTATATATTATATTATTATAGTATATTATTATTATATTATATTATTATATTATTATTATTATTATTATTATATTATCGTATTCTACTCGAAGTTCAGTGGCGGCGAGTGTAGTGTTTGTGAATACTAGGCATGCTAACTTGCCACATAACTATTATGTACTTTTCTGTGGTGAGTAATCACACCCATCAGAGGGTGTTGCTTAATAAACCAACAATTATATAAGGAAGAAGCTAGCTTCCATTATGCAGCGATCTAACATGTGAGCATACCTATCCATATTATAGTTTGACACCAGTTAAAGCAAGAAAACATGGCGATCTTTGCTACCATTGCTTAATGGTTGTGCAAGAATTGCCAGGTACCGACATCAAATGGATGCTTGGGGGGAAGTTTTGGCTCCACACTTTTCTAATCCTATGACTGGGCCGAGTGAATAAAATATGGAGTTATTGTCTGATGATAAAGTTAATGATACATTGTCACCAACAAAAAATCGTACAAATCTATCATGGTGCTATCTCGTGGCAGTGATAATGTTAACCTTTACACCTTGACCCCAGGTGCACGAAGGCGTACCAAATTTTCACTAAATAATTAAAGAGGCACATGGTTTGTTTATTTCGTTTTAAAAAATGATGGTATTGTGTATTCTTTCGCTATACTTTGTTCCACATTATGTTTGCAGGAAACTGACTGTATAACGCCACGTTTCCTTCCACTACGAGTGCAAAAAAAACACGTAAATATCCCACTTGTAGACTTTAGTAACTATGCCGAGTCAACAAGTGTGATATCCACATGTTTTTGTACTCGTAGTGCAAGGAAACATGGTGTCACAGTTAAGTTCCCTGCAAACAATGTGGAACATACTAGAGATGCCGACAAGTGCTATAGCACTAGATGTTACTAGATTCTAGAGACGCTCCTTCAGTGACAATGTGCCTCAAGTTTTGAAGTTTTTCTACCCTCAAGTTTTCATAAGGCATGGCCCCAAAAAAAGAAAAATAGATAAAAACAAAAAACTAACTAGTAGGCCTTTACTCGACAAAAGGCAAATGCTTTTAAGTTTATTCGGTGAGGGCAACAATTCCAAAAAATATATGGGAACGATTTGAGATGTTGCGTGTAGAGTGAAACATTGGTCACATGCCGTGCTTGGTAACAAATTTCCAAATACAACTTGGTGGTAATTTTGGCTATTACTTCACAGCAGTGAGCATAGTGTGCCTCACATAAACAGACAACCGTTTGAATCCAGTGACTAAGAAGAAATACGAGGCCAATCCTATATTGATAAAAACTAAATGTACCAAGATCAAAAAAATCGAGGTCATGAAAAACGTCTTGACCCAAGAGTTTTAAGAGCAGCGACCTAGCTCAAAACTGGTTCAGCGACCTAGCACAAGACTAGCTCAGCACTAGAACAGCAATCTAACACAAGACCGTGTGGATAAGCATTTGCAGGCCGTGGACAAAAATGCCCTGCAGTCCCGTAAAGCAGGAAAAAAAGAAATTCTATTGGAGCATATTGTGGCTTTGAAATGTGGAAGCTTTTCTCCAGTAATACCTTTTAGTTGTTTTAACCCCTTACCTGTCATATAAATTTTGTATTAGCAGTCTATCTCCACAAAAGTAGGGCTAACCTGAATGGGACTAGCAACTTGAAGGAGCTCGTTCAGGCACACGCCTCTACCAACTCAGCCACGGCAGTCTCTAGAATCGGCTTGTTAAGTGAACCTAGTATTGTTGTCGTTTTTCCATTGTTGGCCATCTCGTGCATAGTTTGGACTCTGTTTTAATACCTAAACACCTAAACTTTTGGTCTTGTCTATGACGAGTTGGGTTCATCTGTGGCAGGTAATGGCTTAAACAAAACTAAGTAATAGGTTTCACAATTCTTCACCTTTTGCTGGTCCACTTTCTGAAATGCTTCTGGTAAGGGCACCTCCGCACCCACTGCCATATGCACACAATAATTTCTCGTTCGACGAAAGTCCAAAACGTTGACTTACCACTGATCCACCTCCAATATCTGATTAGCATAGGACCTTACTTACATTATTCCGGCCATGGTTTTTAATTTATATTTTTACTTAAGCGTGTAACACGACATGACAGTTGCGAAACGGATAATTTTGAATGACAACTCCTGATGGTGTCTAGTCAACCCCATGGTATGAAGATGAAATTAAAGCTCTTGTGCGAAAGGAAGGTATCATGTCTGAGAAATAATGTGACCTGTCAACATGACTTCTCAACTAAAGAATAATAACACTGTAAATCGCCTACTAACAGCCTCTGCAAAGCTGCGGCCACCCCCCCCCCCCCCCCCGGAGAAGGGGGGGGTGGGGGGAGTGGGGGGGTTTCTGCGGCAAAGTTGGGAAACTTCATACATGCAGCAAACTATAAAATAGTAAGCTAAAACTTAA
>JAHWFP010128127.1:0-34172 GCA_023313725.1 Lithobius niger | reverse complement strand
CTACTAACAGCCTCTGCAAAGCTGCGGCCACCCCCCCCCCCCCCCCCCAAAAAAAAATGTTTTATACCCTTAAATTGTGGTTTTTCTGCACCAAAATTGGAAAACTTCATACATGCAGCAAACTATAAAATAGTAAGCTAAAACTTAACTTCCTGAACAAATGAGAATAAAGGCATTGGGTTAATGGTAAGACTGAACCCAGATCACATACGTGAACGCATAAACGCAGAATTTTTTTCAAACTGGAGTTGGGCCTAGGCACCCTCCCTGGACAGAAGTATGATTAAAAAATCCTAGGGCGTTTCATAGGCTATTTACAGTACCACAAGAACACAGGAGAAGGTTATTTTACCGTTCGTTGTATGCCTAAAAGTCAAACTATTGCCAAAAGCTTCAATAGAAATAAACTGACTTAACAATCAATTAACAATTCCTTAGTTTGTAAAAAGAATAAATGAACTCTGCCTTTGAATAAAGTGTAAAATAATTAACCTTGAGAATTAAGACCTTATGGTTGGTAAATGAATTTGTGTACTATAAAATATTAAAATTCTTCAAAAGACTGCATTCACTTTAAATTTGGGTTTGTATTTAAGAATTTGTAGCAAAACTTTCAACTTTACTTCGGCGGAGATCGAGGTGAATTGAAGGAAACAGAAGGCATTGATCCAGATTTATCACATTTGTCAGTAACACTAGCATGGATGTTGGAAGATGTCCGACTGCGCTGAACAGAGGACTTACGAAGTTTTCTAGGAAAAGGTACAAGTGGTGAACGTTGATTTCTTGGGTGTGCTTCCTCGTTAGGTAGTTGAAAAAACGGCTGTTGAGAAACGCCAACTGCTGCTCCACTGGCGTTCCACTGCAAATCCAAATTGCTCTCCTCGTCACAAAATACTCGGAGCGAATCCTGGGAAGAGGTGCAGCTTTCTGTGTCAGTGGAAGCCACCAAACTAGGGGTATTCTCTCTCATGGTGCGTTGGATGTACTCGCGAACATAGTCCGGTGTGGATGTATGACGATCTACTGGTGATGGGTTGTCAAAATCTGTATCGTTGAAGATGCTTTCGTCAAATTCGAGAACCTCAGAAGAGACATTAAAATCATCTTCACACTCATCTTCCGAGAAATGTACAATCCGTCTGCTATGACTGGAGTCGGTCTTGGGTGAACCTAAATCGCATGGTGTCTCCCTCGAGGAGGATGGAGTATCAGCTGTATGGCATTTATCAGCCATTTCAGGCATCCCAATAAAGCAGTTTACGTTATCAGGCAATGCTTTCAGTAATGCTTCGGTAGGGCAACAAAATTCAATTTTTTTATCCTTCAGAATACCAGTTGAAGAATCTGACTTCAGATCTGAATTGTCACTGGATGCTTTTCCGTACCGTATCTTTCTGTATCTTCGTCTAGGTTTTGTTATAAGTGATGACTGTGAGCTGCCAAAAGTATGCGTCGTATGTTTAGGATTTGCACTAGGCGATAGTCTCTTGCCAACCACAGCGCATTCCCGTGTTGTAAAGTTGGCACACGCTTCGTCGGGCGAGTTCAGACTTCTCTGTATTGCCGTTAAGTCCTCGACGTCGTAACCTTTGCCAAGAATTAGGCCGAGTTGGTAAAGACTATAGCCGTTGGGAGGTACAGAGCCACTGGTGTTAACCAGTCTCCCCCACTTCCTCTGTAGCGGTTCGTTGTATACTGACACAGAAGGCCTCACGCTCAAAGAACTTTCCGATTTCAGAGATGATCCAGACAACTTAAGTTCATGAAGAGCCCTGTTTGCTTGGAAGGGCGTGAGGTTTACGGAGAAAGATGAAACAGCACTGGTGGCCTTCAGTGGCAGTTCTGTTTGGCGGAGCGATTTACTAGAGCTGCTTCTTTTTTTGCTCAAATGTTTCGACAGAATCGATTCCCACTCCTGTAAGGCAGACTGGTTTTCTACATAGTTGGAACGCAGAAAACTCTCTTCAGGTAACGTGTACAGCATGCTTAGTGAAATCCATCAGTTACTCCCAAGATTTGAAAAAAAACTGGTTTGCTGTTGAAAGAAAAAAGCAAATCAAGAAAGGCAACGATTTTACAGTAAATCAGTGGCGTAAATAAATATTTGGGGGGGGAGGGGGGATTTTATACCACCGTTTATGCCCCGGCTAGAAAATGTAACATCATTTTATTTGTATTGTAAGATTGTTTTCTTACTTAACGTATTGGATAGCTTCCCAAAAAATATTTTGAAGAAAATAACGTCCAAGGATTGTTATGGCCCCTCTCGGCTCGTTTTTTTAGGGTGGAGGGACCTCTGCGCCCCCCCCCCCCCCCCGCCTTATTTACACTACTGTAGTAAATGCAGGATGAACATGAATTAACTATATTCTGCTGCATACGATATTCACTTAATTTATTAATTTCATTTATACTCTTATGCTGACTGACTAAGCTTCCAAGCATTTATTGGGAAGCCATCTAAATAAATGTGTGTTGGCTTCACATATTTCCGCCAGGAAATTAACGATGGCATAAACCATCATTGTTGAAACCTTCATCGCATATGCAGATTGAACGGCTATTATATCATCCGCAACATTGTCATCATAATGATTGATGCATCAACTCTGCCAATACTTTGATGTGCTTAGTTCAGGTTAGGGAAATGGTGTGTCAGTATGTTGGGCTCCGCCCTCGACCTATCTGCATACTCGAGCCGGCCAGTAATCGCAGCCGTTGGTTAAAAATCGATAACCGCTCGATTTTAACCAATAACTATTACTAAGTTGAACGAGCTGTACCTGTATACATACTAAATAAGGACAATGAGCATATATATACTGTTCAGGGTGTTTCATCTCAAGTGTTGCTGCTCATTATCATCCCTAGTATTGCAGATACGTCGAACATGGCCATGGAATACGTTGGAACATCCAAGGGACCATCAGACAGTTAAACCGAAAATGACGTTGAGGACCGGTTTCAAGGTAAACGAAAAACTAATTCCGGAAGTAGCAGAGATAGGGTCATGACGTAAATTGCAAACTTGTATAAGACAAAGACATGACCTCAACAAAGCAAACAGAACAGAAATCGGTTCAAATGTCAAAGAGATACAGTAAATACAATATGGGTCTTGCAGCCCCATTGCATGACTTGACCACAACCCACCCTGAGGTAGAAACACAGATAGGCACCAATAGGAAATGTCTACCTCAGGGATTAACGCAAACAGGCTTCTCACGGATCCACCAGGTCTGCCTGCTAATACTTATGCTGCACGTAGAGTGCGTTTCCACCTTAGGGTGGGTTGTGGTCAAGTCCTGCAATGGGGCTGTAAGACCCATATTGTTTTTACTGTATCTCTTTGACATTTTAACCGATTTATGTTCTGTTTGGTTTGTTGAAGACATGTCTTCGTCCTCTACAAGTTTGCAATTTACATCATGCCACTATCTCGGTTACTTCCATTCCATGGTATTCCATGGCCATGTTCGACGTATCTGCAATACAAGGGATGATATTGAGCAGCAACACTTGAGATGAAACCCCCTGCATTATGCGTATTGCCTCTATTTAGTATGAAGGATAAGCAACAACACGGTTACTTCCCTCCGCCAATTCCGAAATAACCAGACATTGCGTCATACATTTCAGCAATTTCACTGTAACCTGTTCGTAGCACAACATTTGCAAACAGACATTTCGACATCCCCCCCCCCCTCCCTTATTCCTCCAACATCAGTGTGAAGTCAACTGGAATGACCGAATGAGTAAATGCAGTATCTTTATGTCGTTAATACGTTGCCCTTTTTCGTGGACGCAAAACCGCATCGGGGTTTTAACCACTAAATCTTAATACAATTTACTTCCGATGTAAGTCAAGCTCATTTTTGTGTCCAGTCCACGTCTGCTACACCAGCTAAGCGATTGCGTGCTAAAAGGAATCCATATTAGTTCAACGCCCAGAAAAGGTCCATAACACCTTTTATCTCGGATATTTTATGAACATATGAATTCGTGAAGAAACCCCATTAAACAAACGTCGTCATAGGAAAGTACTTCAGGGACAAGTTCAGTTATCTCGTGGCGAAGGTGACACTTTTAACACGCACGTAAGTTATGCACGAGTAAAAGAACCTCAAAAGCACAACTACAAAATCCTACACTAAAAAAAGCAAAGATTCTGTAAGCCTTTATTATGGTCTTTATGGATGATATTATGGTATTTATGGTCTCTAAATTGATTTCCCTGAGTTGACGTGATTGGGATTCGACCCAGTGAACACTCCATCTCAGACAATCCCACCGTCTACCACCCATTACTTTCTCGTTCCAACCCTCATCAGCGATACTTAACTGGAAACTTGGTATTTGTTAGTTAAGCGTAGATCTCGGTTTGGACCTCAAATTTCGTGGAGCTCTAGGATAGCCAGTCAAATTAGATCAATTTTAGGTGGAATCGTGGAATAATTCTAATGAGCTGATTTTTGGTACAGATATTCGTAATAGTCTCAAGTTTAACATGCTAAAAGTCCCCAGCTGGCCGTGTTCAGCTAACGCCACCATCTTGGAAACATGGCGCTCGAAATCGGGGTTTTTCAATATATCTCAGGCATGAAAATATGTTCTGTCCAAAAAATGAAGAGCGTGAAAATTTCTACAAAAAAGGTTCTATTTATTTTTTTCATCGATTCAATGATCCAGCCAATAAACGGTGTTGAAGTGTGTGCCTAATGCCGCCATCTTGAAAACATGGACCCCGAAATATTTAATATTTCACGGAAACGGCTGCTCAGGCACGCAAATGTTTCGTCCGAAATTGTAGAGCATGGATTGTCTATAACAAAAGGTTCGATATACAGTCAGTGATTTAGCGAATTTAGTGTCAAAGAGGCCACGCACATGTATTGCACCCAATGTACAATAATCACTTGAGATAGTAGGGCGGCTTGGGGCCCAAAATTGATGAAATTGTTCAGCGGCTTGGGGCCCAAAATTGATGAAATTGTTCAAAGCATGAAATTTGGCATGAAATTTGGTATGGAGGCAAATGAGGAGTAACGGAAGAAAAATAGATATGATAACCGTTCAAAATCTCCCTGGGATGGAGGGGGGGGAGGTGATTTTACCGCCCCCCCCCACCCTCCCAAAAAAAAAACGTTTTTCGCTTTAACTCTTAACGGTCAACAAAGAAGCACAATGTAAAGCTAAAACGTTCAGCAGACAATTCTGGACAGGAAAGGTGATACACATATTTTAAATAAAAGCAACCCTTGGACCCCAAAATCGTATTTATATATCACCCTTAAGCGTAATTGATGCGCGTAATCTTATAGTGATTGTTGTTGCAGTGTTTTGTGATAATGATTTGTTAAGTGTTCTTGTGAGCCCTCTAATAGCCCTAAATGGACATGCGTAGGATTTTCTGAATGGTGGGGATCTATTCTTTCCATCAATCCTAAACAAAATTGTTTAACTTAGATAGGATCATTCTACGCCCATTTAAAGGTGATGAGGTAATGGCGTAGCAGCGAAAGCGTATGTTGATTTTCGGATTCAAAGTGCTCTTGCCAGCCCTCTAATAGCATGAAATAGGTATGCTAAAGATATTCTGAAAGGTGGGGATCTATTCTTTCCATCAATCCTAAACAAAATTGTTTAACACAGATAGGACCGTTCTACACCCATTTAAAGGTGATGAGGTAATGGCGTAGCAGCAAAAGCGTAAGTTGATATTCGGATTCAAAGTGCTCTTGCCAGCCCTCTAATAGCATGAAATAGGTATGCTAAGGATATTCTGAAAGGTGGGTATCTATTCTTTCCGTCAATCCTAAACAAAATTGTTTAACGCAGATAGGACCGTTCTACACCCATTTAAAGGTGATGAGGTAATGGCGTAGCAGCAAAAGCGTAAGTTGATTTTCGGATTCAAAGTGCTCTTGCGAGCCCTCTAATACCATGAAATGGGCATGCTAAGGATATCCTGAAAGGTGGGGATATTTCCATCAATCCTAACCAAAATTGTTTAGCATAGATAAGGACCGTCCTACGCCCGTTTAAAGGAGTAGCTGTAATGGTGTAGTGGCTATTTTCAATTTCAAAGTGCCATTCTATTTGCTCGTATTTGTATCTAAGCTAAATACTTTCGGTCATGATTGATAAAAAGAATACATTCCCACCTTTCAGTAACTCCTCGTATTGTAAATTGTCCATTTCTGGCTATTAGAGGGCTCGCAGGAGCACATTGAATTCGAAAATCAACATGCTTTTGCCGCCGTGCCATTACCTCTTCACCTTTAAATGCGCGTAGGACAATCCCTATCTAAGTTAAACGATTTCGGTTACGATTGATGAAAAGAAGAAATCCCCACCTTTCAGAAATTCCTAAATCACTATATCAATAATCAATAATAAGCTTCGCGCATCAATTACGCTTACGGGTGAGAAATAAATACGATTTTGGGGTTCAAGGGTTGCTTTTACGTAAAAGATGTATATCACCTACCCTGTCCAGAATTGTGTGCTGGACGTTTTTGCTTTACATTGTGCTTTTGATTTGCTGACGGTTAAGGAGTTACAGCAAAAAAAACGAATTTTTTTCGGGGGGGAATCAACAGTTAGTTTCCTGCAAATATAATGTTGAACAAACTATAGAAAGGAAAAAAGAAAACGACTGGGCAGACGATTATCCCCAGGTCTGACCTCACCCTTCGACGGCTCTGAATGCCAAGTATCAAGATAAGACATGATTTTAACTAGGAAGAGTCTGGCGTAGGTCTACTTACCTCAGATTTGAAGGAATGAACAAAAACATCGTAAGGTGTCGTACGTTCGGGATACTTATCAGTCGTTCAGACGACTTCTGAAATTTGGTCATTTAATGGCCAAAATGTCAGCATCCAAAATCCAAAGCAACTGGTTAGGGATAATAAGAAACAATGGCCTATCATTCTACCCAACAATACGCTTGAAAACTATAACCACACGAGCGTAGCAAGGTTTGCCTACAATGGATTTATTACCATACTTCCATCGTTTCGTTTTTTAGTTAGCTGGATTAATGAAATCTAGACACACGTAGTGTGTCGCGCCAAGTTAGGCAACAAACATCACATCAATTCAATTGTCGAGGTTGTAAACCATTGTAGCGCGACGCCATTACGCCAGTGTCTTATATCTTGAAGCATAGTTGGGCACATTTCAAGTACTTGGGGAAAAATAATAATGCGGTACAAAAGCTTAAATTGTGTTGAAATCGAGAGCAATGACCCACCTGACAAAAATTAACTCGTGTTTGAATGCCAGCTATGCTGCTTTCAATGCAAAATCTGCCTCTCAATAGCGTTGAAAATGTGTTACTACGTAGCTAGCTAGCTAGTCCGCTCATCCCCATGTTAAACCCATAGGGTGATTATTCATCGATTCCGAGATAACGGGAAGGCTTCCAGCTATGAAATTGGACGAATGGGTGCATTACAATACGAACTCCGTACCTTTTATGGTTTGGAGCCTAGGGGCGTAACAGGGATGCGTGGGAGGGCGCGTAAGTACGAAAATATTGTTATAACCATTGTTAGTATTGTCGGCATCGTCTCTCATTGGACGGCCAAAATTCCGACAATGAGAACGTGTATACTGACGTACTTCCCGAGGCACACACTAGTGTATCACAATAAATCTAAACAACATTGCAAAGAAATTGTATTCACGTCCAATTCACGAAAAATAAATCAAGTGTGAAAACAAAGGAAAATAAACAAAGCCAAAAACTGGTAAGGAGGCCACCAAGTTGAGAGTGGTTCGGCCCTTTACAGGAGTGATATCAACACACCAAAACTAACTAAATACAACAAAATTAAATCCAAACCAAAAGCCAATAAAGAGGTGACTAAGTTGAGAATGGTTCGGCCTATACGCAAAAGGTAGTAGCAAATTGTTGAAAACCAATTTCTTGTTGACGTGGCACTTTATTACACATCTGCACTGTAGTGGAGTTGGGTCAATACACAATTAAAAAAAATGGAGTGATATCATATCAAAAACCATAACTGGTAAAAGGGACCGCCAAGTTCCGAATGGTTCGGCCCTTCAAAGGAGTGATGTCAACGCACCAAAACATTCGCCAACTTAATCGCACCGAATAATACTTTGGACGTTAAATGAAAACTTGAACATTGCTACCGAAAGTAGCAATGTTCTAGTTTTCATTTAACCTTCGAATTATTAAGTGGTGCGATTAACTTGGCGAATGTTTTGGTGTGTTGATATCACTCCTTTGAAGGGCCGAACCATTCGGAACTTGGCGGCCCCTTTTACCAGTTATGGTCTTTGATATGATTACTATTACTTGGCGGATAAAAGCACCAAATTTGGTATGACGGTACCTTAGGGTATGCTAAAATTTGTTAGCCTAGGAGCCCTGTGGAATTTCTAAAAATATTCATGTAAAATCCAAGATGGCAGCCAAAAAAATAGCAACAAAAGACGGTTTTTTGCTTCTAACGTCTAAACCGTTCATCCAATTGAAAATTAACCGGTTACCAATTACGTTTAGAATAAAATTTCCTTCAAAAAATATTCTATTCATAATTTTCGTAAAATTAATTCTTCTTGCCGAAATTCGGTGTTTAAGTTCCTTTAGGCTGTTTACGTATATTACACATACAACAGTGCATAATGTGTATTACAATTTCTGATTTTAGACAGCTTGAGTACCCATTCTAATCATGATAAATGTTTAAGGTTAGATGAACGATAAAGATGTATATTTTCCAACAAGGGTTTAGAGGCTAAGCTACAGCAGTTTACCTTGTACGTTGTAGCACTGTGCTTTTTGCTCTATGTTACCACAAGTTCCATCTTTAAACCGTCGCAGTACCCGTTCTAATTCGTATAAATGGACGTAATTACGCTTAGTTGAAAGGTGAATATGTACATATCCCAACAAGGGAAATTAAAGCGACTTATATTAGAATCTAAGCTACGATAGATTTTCTACAGTGTAGCGCTGTGCTTTTTGCGCTATTTTACCATAACTTCCTTCTAACTCGGATAAATGAGCCTAATTAGGCTTGGATGAAAAGTTAGGATGTATATTTTCCGACGAGGGTAATTAAAACGATTTATATTAATTAGAACGGGTACGGCACCAGTTTAAAGCTGGAACCTGCAGTAAAACAGCGCAAAAAGCACAGCCCTACACTACAGAAAAACTATCGTAGCTTAGCTTTAATTAACATAAATAGTTTTCATTACCCTCGTCGGTAAATATACATCTTAATCTTTTATCTCAGCTTAATTACGTCCATTTATCCGAATTAGAACGGCTACTGAAGCAGTTTAAAGATGGAACACAGCCTATGGTAAAACAGAGCAAAAAGGACAACGCTACACTGTAGAAAAACTATCATCGCTAAGCTTCTAATTAATATACCTCGTTTTAATTGCCCTTGTTGGAAAATATACATCTTCTTCTTTCATCAAAGCCTAATCACGTCCATTTATCATCATTACAACGGGTACACCATCTGTTTAAAGTCAGGAATGGTAATACACATTATGCACTGTTGTACATGTATGACATGCGAAAACGGCCTGAAGGCCCTTAACACCGAATTCCCCAAGAAGGATTAATTTTGCGAATATTATGAATAGAACCTTTTGTGAAGGAAATTTTATTCTAAACGTAATTGGTAACTGGTTAAGATTCAATCGGATGAAAGGTTTAGACGCTAGAAGCAAAAAACCGTCTTTTGTCGCTATTTTTTGGCTGCCATCTTGGATTTTACGTGAATATTTTTAGAAATTCCAGAGGGTTCCTAGGCTAACATTTTTTAGTATACCCCAAGGTATACCTTCATACTATATTTGGTGCTTTTATCCGCCAAGTAACGGTAATCTTGCAAAAAGCCACCTCACTATTTTGGGGGTCAAGTGGACCGATAGGTAGCCTCGTGGGTAGCATCATAGGTTAGAAAGTAAACTAGATATAGTATTCAATTCTTCCAATTCTACACGGGTTCGTATGGTAGTTGCGGCTACTAATACCTGTGCTAATGCTTTTGCGTTCGAAGCAGCATGAAGGCAAAGCATTATCACAGGTACTAGTAGCCGCAACTACCGCTAAGGCCCCGCGTAGTACGGAAGAGGCAAGATGCTGTATTTAGTTAACTTTCTAATCTATAGTAGCACGACCATCTCGTGTTCAGGTGTCGGCCGCCCCCTGGCATTTTCGGGATGAGAAGGGCCCTGTGGTGTCTCATGCTCATGGCGATTATGGCATGGCAAATATCCTGGGTTTTCTGCTTGTTTTTCTCCAGCTAAATTGTGTCGCTCGTCGTCGCGAGACAGATAACCCGGTCTGGGTTTGGCTCCTTTACATACTGTCATAGTGTCATACATAGTGTCCATGGTAAAAACAACAACAACTAAAACCCCCTAATAAGTGAGTATTACCAACAAAACGTCAAGTGTGCCTTAAAAAAGCGTTATATGATTGAAGTTAACTTTACTTGTTAAAATATACACGGATTAAAATCCTAATTTAAATAATCAAATGTACAATTGAGAAAAATTGCATTTGTTTTTGTGCTGTTGTGGTTTACGATTTAAACTATTCTTAAAAACACAACAGCACTTGAACAGATGTAATTTTCTGAATTGTACATTTGATTATTTAAATAAAAAATCCTAAATTTCTATCCGTGTACATTTTAACAAGTAAAGTGAAACTTCAATCATAATATAACCCATTTTTTACGGCACACTTGACGTTTTTGTTTGTAATCCGTGTACCTCTTTTATGGCATGTGGACTAATGGTAGTAATGTGGACTAAAAACGGGGAAAACTGGAATTAATGTCACTTTAAATCATATCAAAAACCAAAACTGCTAAAAAAGACTGCCAAGTTCCGAATGGCTCGGCCCTTCAAAGGAGTGATATCAACACACCAAAACATTCGCCAACTTAATCACACCGAATAATAGTTCGAAGAACAAATGAAAACTAGAACATTGCTACTTTCGGTAGCAATGTTCAAGTTTTCATTTAATGTGCAAACTATTAGTTGGTGCGATTAACTTGGTGAATATTTTGGTGTGTTGTTATCACTTCTTTGAAAGGCCGAACCATTCGGAACTTGGCGGTCCCTTTTAGCAGTTTTGGCTTTTGATATGATATCACTTCTTTTTTTTATTATTATTATGTACTAGCGGAGTCGCTTGCTTCGCTCGCTCATTCCACGTCGTCTCGCTCCCCTCCCCCCTCCCCTCCCCCCCTGTCTCCCTCCCCTCATTTAATTTGCCGTTCGGTCGGTAGATGGCATCGTATGTTCGCGCTGCTGGTCGTTGCGTTCCGGGCACAGCTACTGTCTCAGCGAGTCTTGGCTGCTACTCGTATAATTTGCCGTTCCGTTGGTAGATGGCGGAGATGGCATCGTATATCCTGCTTGCTGCTGCGCTGCAGATGGCCGCGTTGCGGAACTTGTGTAATTATTATTATGTATTAGACTCAACTCAACTAGTCTTCAGATGTGTGATAATGTGCCACATCAACAATGAGTTGAGTTGGCGTTTTCCAAGTATTGTAATTTCGTATCACTCCTTTGAGAGTCCAAACCATTCTCAACATAGTGGCTTCTGTACCAGTTTTTCGTTTTATTTTAATCAAAAGTATATAAAACCAGATTTGCTTTTGTTTGTAATTTAATTTAATTTTTTTTTAATTAGTTCATATCACTCTTTTGAGAGGACGAACCATTCTCAACTTGGTGGCCTCTTTACTAGTTTTTTTGTTTTATTTTGAATTTTTTTTTTTATTATTCGTGCATTGAACGTGGATTCAATTTCTTTGGCAACGTTGTTTAGATTTATCGCGACACAGTAGCGTGTGTAATTTTTAGATACGCACGTCAATATACACGTTGTCATTGTCCGAACTTTGGCCGCCTATGAGAGACGATGCCGACAATACTAACAAACGTTATAACAATGCTTTCGTACTTACGCGCCCTCCTACGCCATTCTCGTTACACCCCAGGAACCATAAAAGATACGCAGTTCGTATTGTACTGCACCCATTTGTCCAATTTCATAGCTGGAAGCCTTCCCTCTATCTCGGCATCGGTGAATAATCACCCTATGGGATTTAAAGGTACACTCCGATTGCCTTATAACAGCCACGCACCGATCGCCACATGCGCATGTTACCATCGCAGCGTTTCGCGAGACTCTACGTAGTAAAACAAGGCCGACTAAGATAGGAGCTGCGTTCCCCACAAGGTGAAACGCAGTTACTATCTCAGTTGGCATTGAGCCTAATAGACGAACTACTAGCATGAATGCATTAATAGTTTCGTCACAAACGGGAATGTTTCTCGTATTTTAACATCACAATTTATAATTTCCTAGACTAATGTCTTATAATTTTGTTTCGGAGACCTATTGGAATAAATAATTTTAATTTTTACCGCATTAGTCTTTTAGATTTTTGATCTCGTGGTAATTATTAGCAAATTAGTACATACACACACAGAGATGAAACGGCATGATTATTGTAAGCGCGCAAATGATCCCCTATACTTGCGTCCCGCAGTAAATATACTTAAGAATTATTCAACAGAATATCTTCTAGACTCCACATTTTAAAACGGATTTTTACCAAGGAATGTCCTTTTAACATGTAACACATTTGCAACGTTATTGAGGGTCAGATTTTGCATTAAAAGCCGCTTAACTGACATTCCGACATGAGTTAATTTTTGTCAGGTGGGTCATTTCACTCGATTTTTACACACTTTAAGCTTCTGTACCGCATCATTATTTTTTTACCTGAAATGTGCCTGTTTAGACACTGACGCCATGGCAAAGCGCAACAATGGTTTACAACCTCGACAATTGAATTGATGTGATCTTTGTTGCCTGGCCTAACTTTGCGCGGCACACTAGCGTGTGACTAGATCTGGCAGCCTACCTCATCGCCTGTTGGCCCAGTTGTAAGACACATGCTAGTGTGTCGCCCGCTAAGACTCAACGATAACATTAACGTCCATTTTATCCAGATATAGGCTAATATTAGAAACCAAAAACGAGCTCGTTTGATGTTTAAAGTGGCACTACCACCGATTGAAAGCAGACGAATTCTGACAACATCTAGCACTGTGTAGTACCATCTAGCGTTTTCTTGCACCAAGTGAAGGAATGCATAACGGCATTTCTTTTAACGAAACAAACAAGCTACGACATCCTTAATTATTGAGTGAAAATTTGGTTCATCCTCGTGCACCTGCAAGCAAGCTATAAAGGTTAACAACATCAATGTCGCTAGATGGCGCCACAGTATTTTCGTTCGCATTTCAATCGGTGATAGTGCCACTTTAAGGTAAGGTTTAACTGATCCGAAGTCAAAACAGCAAAGTAATACAAATAAACTTTCCTGTAAGGTTTCACATACCGCAGTGTTCCTGTACTGTTTAGTCCACGTGAAGCCTTACTGCTGTATTCACATGTTTTTACAGTTTTTATTTTAGAATACGATATGTCTGATTGGTTCATTCTACTTGGGCAAAGGACATCGCTAAGAAACCGTAAAAACCATACTATTAGTGTGTTTAGTATAGACCTACAGATTAACTAATTCAGGCTTCGTGCGACTCCTTGACATCCTGGAAATATCGTTGAAAATAAAAATGAAATACCGGTCCTGAAGTCTTGAATATGAAATTTGAAAAACTGGTGTATGTATCCATAGGATGAACGGAAAGGAGACGAACGGACTAGAATTATGATGAAAAATTTAGCCCCGAAATTAGGAGAGTGTGTAGTCTATATTATACACTATATTATTCTTACAATTTTGAAAGTTGGGGTATGGTTTTGATTTTATTTACGTGTATAATGGTTGAATACAGCAGTAAGGTTTCACGTGGACTAAACAGCACAGGAACACTGCGGTATGTGAAACCTTACAGGAAAGTTTGTGTTACTTTGCTGTTTTGACTTCGGATCAGTTAAACCTTACCTTACACATCAAACGAGCTCGTTTTTGTTTTCTAATTCGTGATACTTTGACATACCAAGCTGGTTGTCTGCACTCGTTGCCGAACTCAAAAAAAATGCTCTAATTTCTAAACACATTCAAATTCAAAACTTTTATCTTAATGTTGTGTTACATTTCATTTAACAAATTAAACAGCACGATGTGCTTCTTGATCAGCAGGTTCTTGATGGCTTCTTGAGTACCGTAGAACGGGTTACCGGGGAATGGGGGGGGGGGGGGGGTAGCCCCGCCGATCAAAGTAACCCCGTTCTACGGTACTGTGTTTAAGCAACAAATTTTTCAAGAAAAATGCGCTTTGTGAGGATAACACAATCTTTCACGTACAGAGGGGAGCAAAAAGTTTGGTTTGCTAACAATGATAAAATCCAACAATTAAGATTTGCGGTATTGTTATGTTCTATTGCATTGAGTTGAACATAGGGCCTTAGGGCTTCGTCGGGCAGATGACCGGGTGCGGTTAACGCTCGCTAAAATCCTTTGACCCTTTTTGAGTTGAACATAACAATACTGTAATTCTTAATTTTTGTATTTGATGATAGCAGGAGTCCTACGGACGTGGTATATCATTTTGCTGCTGATAATAGTTAGCAGACCAAACTTTTTGCTCCCCTCTGTACTTCATGTCCACACCCATGAGAAACTTTTATGAAGGGATGCCACCTGAAACCTGTCCAAAAACCAACATGGTGAGCATTTTGTTTTTAAAATGAATGCCAAACCACCCTTCCCAATGTCGGTCTGGCGAGTGGAAATCAACAGTTGGCGACTTGGAATTTAGCCTTACTCGCCAAATCGGCGACTAGCTACAGAGCATCCCACTAAAAAAGGGGTATCTCTGGAACCGTATAAGTTAGAGACGAACGGTTTGCGGCGTTATGCTCAGATTTATAAGGGCTATATAACTGGATTTTCTGCATTAATACTGGAGTTTAAGAAAATTGGACAATTTTGTTAATGCATAAATTAGAGAAATCTTTCATCATACAAGACGTATTTGGTATGTGGCGAGTAAAAATTGTGAAATGGCGAGTGCATTGTAAGGTCTACTGGCCAAGTGGCGACTGCTACAGGATTAACATTCAGAAGGGTTGATGCCAAACAATCAAAAAAAATTCAAAATTATACTAATCTATGTACGTTCGTGTCAATTGCTAGGTTTTAAGGTCTGCCAAGTTCAAAAAAATGCTCTAAAAGGTGCCAGGACTCCACACGACAAGATATCCAAGATGGTGGCTAAAATGATGGCTAAAGTCAAGAGTTTTTCATAAGTTTAAAATATACTTATAAGGTAGAAGCTTATATACTTATAATATATTAGTCCTCAAAAATGTGAGTTAGTTTTCAATGACTAGTAAGTAGCAAAAACCAGGTCAAATTCGTAGTGTAGTGTAGTATGTTCGTAATTACGAGCCATGTTGTGGCTGTTTCTCTATGCTGTAGCACGGCTTTTTCATCAGTTCACCTTAAGTTACATCTTTAAAGTGATGCCGGAGCAGTTCTAATTAAGATAAATGGATGTATTTGGCTTAGATATCAGGTGGATGTATCTTTTCCAACAAGGGTAATTGTAGCTAGGAGCCAAGTTACGGTAGTTTATCCACGTGGTAGCACTGTGCTTTTTGCACTTATTTATCACAAGTTACATCTTTAATTAAGATAAATGGATATAATTAAACTTAGATTAAAGATGGAGATGAGTCTTTTCAAACGAGCGTAATTAAAGTACATCCATTAATCATAATTAGAAATGTAACTTAAGAGAGTTGAAGTATAGGCACACAGCTACAGCACAGATAAACTTGTAGCTTATCTCGTAATCAGATTAATCGTTTTTATTACCTAAGTTGAAATATACATTTCGTCATCCCTTTCATAAAATTCTAAATACATCTATTTATCGTAAAATATAAGAAATGCCACTGCATCACTTTAAAGATGTAACATGCGGTGAAGTAAACAAGAAAGCATGGGGCTACATCATAGATAAGCAGTTGTAGCTTATCCCTTAATTACGATAAACCGTTCTAATTACCCTTATTCGAAAACATACATCTCCATCTTTCATTTAAGCCTAATTACATCCTTTTATCTTAATTTGAACGGCTACTGCAGTAGTCTAAATTTGTAACTTCTGGTAAACAAATGCAAAAAGCACACACCACTACTGTGTAGATAACAGCTGTAGCATATTTCCTAATTACGACAAACCGTTCTAATTACCCTTATTCCAAAATATACTTCTCCATCTTTCATCTAAGCCTACTTACATTTATTTATCTTAAGTAGAACGGCTGCTGTAGCAGTTTAAAGATGTAACTTGCGTTAAATAAGACTCAAAATGCACATCACTACAACTTCGACAAACTGACATAGCTTAGCACCTAATTACAATAAAACCAATAATTATCCATGATGGAAAATATGCATTGTTACCTGATATCTAAGTCTAAATACATCCATTTATCTTAATTACAGCTGCTACTGCATCATTTTAAAGACGTAACTTACGGTGAATTGATGAAAAATGCAGTGCTACAGCATAGACAAACAGCCACAGCTTGGCTCCTAATTATTGACACACTACACTGTGGTTTTGACCTGGTGTTTGCTATTACTAGTCATTCGAAACGAACTCAAGTTTTTGAGATATAATTCAAATCTGACTCTACTCAATAAGTAATTTTTTAAATTATGAAAACCACTTGAATTTTGCCATCATTTTGGTCGCCGTATTGCATACCTCATCGTGTGAAGTTCTGACACATTTTTAGAGCATTTATTTGAATTCGGCAGACCTTAAAACCTAGGAGTTGACAGCAAACTTACATACATTAATTTGATTTGTAATTTTTTTAAATGTGTGTCTTCACATATTGCTCTTTGGGCAGATTTCAGGGGGCACCCCTTCCTAAAAGTTTCTCATGGGTGTGGACACGAATTACATGGGATATTGTGTTATCCTCACAAAGTGCAGTTTTCTTGAAGGTTTTGCTGCTTACACACAGGACTATTGATAAAAAGGTGTGAATGTCATTGATATTTGCCTAATTACTGGCTAGCTAGTGACTAGCTAATTTAACAATTGCCACTATCCCATTGACTACCATGGTCAGGGTAGATTAGTAGGTAGTGACACTTACCTGAAAACATCATGGTATAAAATAAAACCTGCTTCCACCAACGGCTCCGGAAGGCAGCACTTCTCAGGTTGTCGTAGGAGGCGAAACTTGAAATAAAAGATGGCGGCATCATTGCTGTGGTAACCATGGTAAGAGCGACAAAACCTGCGGAAATTGACTAAATATTTGTGCGTGGGCAACATCTGAAGTTGAAGAACTTATTCTGTGTTCGATTCAAACTGTATATAGTTCGTTACAATAAACGTAAACCACGGAAGAAGCTTCAGCCTGAACGGCCGATGAGCACACTTCTCAGACGTTCTAGGAACACAAAACCATGTGTTATACTTAGCTCCACTCGTAGCTCCACTTGTGTTTTAAAAAAATAAAACTTGATCTTAAAATTATTTTAATGTCCTAATCTGAGTTATGATATATTTTACGCGATTAATTTTTTATTTTTATTGTGATCAATTTGTTTTAGTGACGCCAAATAGTTTTGATCCCCATGATGCTTTGCGCTTCCTGTTACTTGACAACAGCACCCTCTGGGGGTAAATCACTGAAAGCAGATACTAGTTTCGTTCAAATGTTTACTGTCGTCAGAGAAAGAGTGGCACTACCTATATACTCCTTTATTCAATTTTTCAATGGTATTCAATTTTCATGGTGCCCTAAAAGGTGGCGGTTACTCAGATGTGAAGGTAAAAACATAACATACGTTTTGTAATGGCTAACATGTACGGCAAAACGCAACACGGAGTTAACACTTCGTTGTGCGCCTTGCCATTACATTAGCTGATGCGCATCCGTCCCTTGTCGCCTAAATATGGGAAATGGGCGAGTGCTAACAGCTACGCAGCGAGCAAATCCGATTGTCCAAACCAGTTGGAACCAGATCATTGCAGTCAGGTAGTCATTTGACGTAAAGCCTTGGCGGGAGTCTATTGTTCCAGGGAGTATAAATACGACCACTGGAGCCCTAGATCCTCTGTTGGTGTTTGGAGTTGCAACCTGAAAGTTGGAACTCTGGAGCTATACGAGGGTCGGTACAATTGGGAATCTTGTTGCCAAAGCCTAATATGTGAAACAATGTGAATTGTGCATAGTCCCGTAGCTATGCAGTAAAGACTGAATAAGAATTGGGCTTTGTCCACTCCTTTAGCACCTCATAGTTTTCCTTGTCGACTACATGCAAAAATATTACTTTTCATTATTACCCCATTCAATGCCAGGACTTACCCGAAAACAGCTCGAGTCAGAAGAGTCGAACAAGGTCGGACTGGGTCAGCTCAACTAATTCGGGAAATGCTTTCCACCGCCCCAGGTTTGTTGCAAATATGAAAAAGGAACAAGTGAAAGGCATTCAATGTAATTGTTTAATAAAATAACTTTGATACTCTTTAACAAAACTATACAGGGTGTTTCATAATAAAACCGACAAACTTCCGGGGCAAACTAAAGAGCTAAAGACAAGTCAAAATGTCCTATACAATACCTATCCAAAAATGGTTGGTTACAGAGATATCGCCCTATTAAACCCAAAATTTGTCATCGAGTATTCAAGTCATGGCTTAGATGTAGACTAGTTACGACTGCTGGCAAGGTATACGCTTTACTATGGCTTCGTACACTAACTCAGATGAAACAAGGTGCACCGGCATATGGAAGAACTTCGCAATAATCGACAGCATTCCAAACTGCAACTGCAATGGACTACTCTTGTCAAGAGAGGATCAGCTTGCCAGGTCTCAGAATTAGCGTACGCTTTGTAGGTAATACCAGCAGCGGCAGATTTAACGCAATAAGAGCTGACAAGCAAGCCCTGAAAGGCCCCAGAAAATCTTATTTTTTTCTTTGCTGTGTAACTTCCGAATTTTACCTGCAGGTAAAATTCGGAAGTACAAGAATATGCAGGTAAAATTTGGGGGACAAGAAAGGCAGAAGAGGGAATAAAAAAGCTTACCCATTTGTTGTTTTTTTTTATAAACTTTTTTGTCGTATTCGCTTAAGAGTTGGACTGTCTTCTTTCGTCATGGGGGCGGAGTAAAATAGCAGTGGCGAGTGTAAAATTGCCAGTTTCTAGCCATGGCCCTGGACAAAGTATGTTTGTAAGTATTTTAAAACCGGAATGTAAAGTAGCAATGTGCAATTTTTATTACGGAAATAGTACATGTTAAGGGCAGACGTTGGTCTACCTGCAGTTTAGCTAGAACTACGATGACAGGCTTTGAAAAGACGGCAAGTTGGCTTTCCTGCAAAGCTTGTGATAATGCTGTGATCTAGCAAGCTGCTCCCACAGGGGCTCGTTGTCCGTTACTCGAGAGCCGCATGGATACATAGCCTGTATCCATGTGGTGCGCGAGTGACGCACGAGTTCCTGTGGCTGCTCCTCTCTTAGTAGACGATTGTAATTATCTATCCTATATTGCAGTTGCAGTTTGGAACACGATTCGATCATCGCAACGTTTTGTCTCAGGAGGGTGCACTTTGCTGCACTGGAGTTCCTGGAGCTAATAAATTCATTCTTAGTGCATGAGGCCTTAGTAACGTGTGTACCTTGCAGAAGGCCTTAGTAACGTGTGTACCTCGGAAGAAGTCACAACTAAACCTTGACTTAAATACTCGCTGATAAATATTTTTGGTTTTAAAGGGGCAATAGCCCTGTGACCAAGTGTTTTCGAATAGGTGTTGTAAAGGACATTTTGACTTGTCTTTACCTCCTTAGTATGAACTGAAACCTTGTAAATATCAGAGGCTACACCACCTACTAAAGTCAAACCCCCAACTAAAAGAAGCAGAAATGTACCAAAGGGCAGTAGACACCTTAAAAGGGTTTGAAGAAACGAGACTGGTGTCTACCGAAAGATAGCTAGATTGTGAATGTCCTGATTTTTTTAAAGTGCGAAACGGACGCTGAAAGTTTTAAAACATTGTGACGATTAGAAACATTTTCATCATTTACATTCACACTCGGGAGAATATTGTCAATGGTGAAGATCAACAGCAAATTTCTCAACTCTTAACACAGCAGTCAAAACAATGCTCTTGTCAACACTCTTTACTTTCTATTTCCCCCACATTTATTAAGCCCAAAATTAAAGTAGGAAGGGGTGAGGCAGGGGGAGGGAGAAGGAGCTACTTTTCCGTCCCTAGTAAAGTAGCAATGGCGGGAAAGGTTGGAATGACTAGACCGACTTTTCTAAAGCAGCGGAAGGGAAAACTTCATTTGCTACGTCATTAGGCCTAATGAAGGAACATCAGAAATGGTTTAAACATGCTTTCGTATTTCTGAGCTTGACGATCAATGGCCAGTAAAAGCTGGGAAAAAGAAACTGGCCCATCCAACTGATTTTTGTCCGTCGAATAGGTGGAAAAAGTGATGGAAGTAGGTTTTAATAACGGCAGATTTATGAGGAATAGGCGAAGGCGGTACACTTAACTGGACTGAATGGAAATCGCAGAGAGAATCCAAACCAGCAAACAACCCATCACGTTGAAGAGAAGCAGACAAAAAAGGAGACTGGTTGGGTACCCTTCGGAAATCGCACCACACTTTCCTCCTACTTTAAAAGGTTTTTTAGGAGGGCGAGGGTCAGCATCTTTTGCATTAAGCATCTGAAAGCAAAGGGTCAGATTTTGTAGCATGGTCACGGGAGAGTTTAGCCTTGTGTTGGCGAGCACAAGTTTGGGATTTTTCACGCTTTGCAAGAATGGCCTATGGTCAGGTGGAGTCCGTGGACAAATAGCCTTGCGTGGATTAGAACTGGCACTACAAGGCCACCAGGTCCAACACCATGGCGCAGATCCGACTTGCAGTTGCGGAAACCCAAGCAAATCAGCAGTGAAGCATCAGCGGAAGACGCTGATGGAATTTCTTGATCAGACAATGAAATTGTGAAATTCAAGGCAGCATACACTACAAGGTCTAGTAACAATAGTTTTCAACACAAACTGGGCCATAAGGCAGATAAAATAAGGGGGGGAAAAAAACAAACAAACAGCAAGTCCTATCAGTGCGGCGTTAACAAAATAAATATTGCTCTACTCTGTACACGCGCAGGGACTGGAGGTGCGAGGACATTCCATTTGGCAGGGTTCTTTGGTTGTGAGTAATAAAACAGACAATTCGGGACATATTCTGGGATGAAAATTAAATTTTAAAGACAAAATTATTTGTTACTTATCCCGAAACACTGACCTTTAGTTATTAGTTTTATATCGTTTATATAATGCTCAATGCTCAAAGACCTTAAATTTCACTACGAGACTTCCACAGCTCACCACCGGGTGGCGTAAATGCTCATTCCCGACATGCAGCGCCACTCATCCCCACATTCGTTTGCACAACTAATCTGTTTAGCGATAGCAGGGATGGTGAGCGAGTTGACACTAAATGTATGTATTTTAGGATAAGTAAAAAACTAATTTATCTTTAAAATTATTATTTTCACTATTATCCGACAATACTTCCCTTAGCTGTCCAACAGGAGGCGGATCAAGCTAAACCTAGAACTAAATGTCCACAATACCATAACATTACCAGTTTTACAAACAAAGTAAAGGTACCCACCTGAAGCAATTAAGCAACATCTTCCACACAGCAGCCAGGCATTACTTCTTGCCCACTGCGTTGCCAGTCGTAATGTGCTCTTTCATCTGTGCACCACCAATAATCCCACTGATAACTGGCATGTATTGGCTTATAAAAGTGTTCTTACTGTGGCCAAGCGCAGGCAGTCACAATTTCATCTGAAGACACGCCTGCTACAAATGTCCAAGACAAAGCCAACGCTCTGAACTTATGCGCTCGCACACCCTGGGGAAGATTCAAATGATTTGGGACGATATTGTAGGCACGGTGAATGACTTCACAAATCCAGACTGCAATTTTCGACGGAGAAAGCGGAGTCAGAGTCGGAGTCATAGACGTCTCATCTACCAGGAGAAACAGAGAAAGTCCGAGGAGATGCCACTTCGCTTTGTAGACCTTCACAGTTGACGACCCATTACATTGAAGAAGGCGACGGGTCACCGCTCCAGGTTCAGGGACAAGGTCTCCACGCATGAAGATGTTGACAGGCCAGGTGTTGGTGAAGGGTCCTGTCCCGGTGTTGTCAGGAGGTCCGATGACAGAGGCTGCAGTACCGAAGTTTCTTTGCACAGTTCCAACAGATACAGCGCATTGGGCCAATCTGGTGCACGAGAAGGAATTTGCCGTTGGGGCTCCCATATTTTCGCCAGAACCCTCGGAAGAAAGGAGAGCGGAGGAAAAAGCACAAGCGAACATCCCGTTCCAATCCAAGCTGAGTCTGTCGGTTCCTCACGCTTGGCGATCCAGAAATGGGAACACAACAAGTGAGCGATGATGGTTGTGGCGCACAGCGAAGTGGTCTTTAAACGGTGTCCCCACCTCTGAAAAATGGCTCTGCAGATCTTCGGGGACAGCTTACATTACATAAGGAAATATATTCGAACATGATAGCTCGTCGGCCGTAACATTGAGCTTTCCGGCAATGTGACGAAGTTCTTGACACAGAAAGAATAGGGTCGGCACCTCCTTCACGAGAGTTCAGGAGTGGGTCCCACCTACCCGACGTAAGTATGCGACTGCAATAGTGTTGCCGAACATGATCGCAACCATTTTCCCCATCAGTTAAGAGGACCAGAAGAGAACTGCATAAATGATAGCACGGAGTTCCAGCGTGTTGATGTGCTGGGTTGCCTCATCCGCCGACCAGATTCCCGACGCTGTAAGGTCGTCCAAGTGTGCATCCCAGCCTACAGTCGAGGCGTCCGTGAAAACATGAACATTCAGGCAGGGATCGTGAATAAGAACTCCCGTTTTGACGTTGCCCGGTTGAAGCCACCATAGAAGTGAGTCCCAAGGGAGTTTGTCGAAGGGGGTTGCTGTCTTGGATTCCCTAGCAGAAATCCAATACAGCCTGTGCAAACCCTCCAGGGAGGTCTGAAGACACAACACTCTCTCCAGAGAAGGACGGATCAGGAAGGTTACCAGGTCGATTCCCCCTCTCAGAAAAATAAATGACTGAGCCGGCTGGAAGCGTGACTTCGGGGGGTTGATTCCCAGGCCCAACTCTGCGAACAGCAAAACAGGAGCTTTTGAAGAGGCACCGAGGCTTACGCGTTACAGAAAAGCTAGTCGTCGAGACACATGTGAAACCGAATCTTCTGGTGTGAAAAAACTCCTCATGGCGTGGAGAACGGACGTAAACATGTGGGGTGCCATCGCAAAACTGAAGATTACTTTGAAATGGTACGTCAAGCCGCAGGACACGAAGCGAAACAGATGGCACATTGACGGATGCAGGGGGATGTGCAGATACGCGTCCTCAAAGTCACTGACACCATCCTCAAAGTCACCCCCTGAACCAGAGATTCCCTCATTGAAGCCTCCACCTTGAAGTGTCTGACCGCTAGAAAAGCGTTGAGGTGTCGAAGGTTGAAAATCATCCGAATGTCGCAGTTTTTCTTGGGATATCATCTGTGCCAGGCTGTTAAAACCGTAAATGTTCTTTGGTGACCGTCGAACAGCACCTTTTTTCAGTAACTTCACAACTTCGGCCTCCAGCAACTTGTCGGAAGGAGATGGGGTTGTCGATGTCGATTCCGAAGCAAAGCTGGTGAACCCACAGTCAGGGATGGGAAGGACACAAACAGGGAACGTATCCATGAGACACAATAGAGAGAATGTAGGCATCCGTCCTGATGATCTCCAAACAGGGACGTGATGCCCGAACCTGCCCCCCCCACCTGCCGGTGAATGGGAGCAGGAACGTTTCTACTAAGTCAGCCCTCGGCTCTTGCTCCTACGAAACAAACTACCTCCACGACTTCCTTATGATCTGAAGTCCTCATATTGCTGTTGCTGACAGTGATTCTAGCCTCATCAGCAAACCCCCCCCCCTTCCTGAACCACTAGTTGTGGGGAAGGAGCCAGCCTAACAAAATTTACGGTTGAGCGGCCACACAAGTTCAGGGTACAGGGTTGAATGCGCTTTTTAATCAAAGTGCCATACATTTTTATCAATTTGCTACCTACAAAATCGGTACAATGCCGAAACAAAACACTTTTCAAGCTAATTAACCTAATTAATACCTCTGACCCCCCCTGTTAAGGCTGATAAAACAACTCTACCCAGCAAATTTTCATCGTGCTTATATGGCCAGCACATTTTGACCTTTTTAAGTTTACCAGGAACAGAAGTGTCTTTCTGTTGTGTCCCTGCTAACGAACAACACATTCCGAACTACATAACGTTAAATAAAAATGCTGCAGTCATTTAAATAACTTTTATTAAAAAAGTTGTTACATTGACAATCACCACAATGTGGTACCTCATGTTGCATCAAATTCAAAATATAAATAAAAACGTACGATACGCAGAGTAAACTAAAAACCAGAACTTGACCAATATTTTTTTACTCAAATTCCACCTCTCTTATTTTGCCATTAAAGAATGTGTTTAAAAAAAAAACTGTACAGCAGTTGTCAAGTGGTCAGGTTTCAAATTAGCATTATATACATTACAAGACAATCACAGCAGATAAAATTACTTTTAAGAGATGAATTTGAATGTGTTGCACATTTACCCAGACTTTGAAATATATTTACATAAACAAATTGTGTTAAATCACTACTCAATCGCGGTAATTTGTTTGTTGGTAGCAGAAGATTTGTGATATGTAGGAGTCCTTCACATAGAAAAGTGTTACAATTTATCTAGAACTACAGTACAGGAATAACTTAAGGCACGTCTGTTAAAATGTACATTTTGCGGACTGTTTTGTACATTTCTCACTTTGCTACCCTTCAGCGTTATAACGGTGTCACCATCAACTAACAAACTCAAAACTAAAAATTAGAAGGCTGTGTTATTTACAGAAAATCAGCTCTGCAATGTCATAAAAAATCCACTTATAAGTAGTACTGACCTATTCAGACCTAACAATTGACAGTGTGCAATTATTCATATGCTGATCACGTCTCACTGGGGCAAATTCGTAGTAAAAATATAAAAAGGACTTCAGATGTTGATTGAAGGTTAACGTACCTCACTCAATATTTTGCCTCTATACCGAGTGGCATCGACAGAACTAAATAGAACTTGAAGACTTTATCCTCAACTATCACCTGCTCATTATAACCACTCAGAAGAGAGGTGAAATACTGTGCAAGGTATGTTAACCTTCAATCAAAATTGGAAGCAATTCCTTTTTATCCTTTTTACTGTTCACGGATGATCTTAATATTGCATTAAAACTACAAGTTGTAATTTAAACCCTACTATGCACGGGGTATGGTGAATTTTACCAACACGGCAACTGATGCTAGTAATTTTATCAAAATTTTGCCATTACAGCCTTGCACACTATACTCGGCACCAAGCAATCGCAGCCATCCATCCAAAAAAATAGGATTGTAAATAATTTGGCTGACATAGCATTGATTTGCTCTTTATCCTTTGCAAAAGTTAAAATGTTAGGCCGTGAAAAGAAAATTCTTTGGTTCCCGGCCAATTCGGTACCAAAATGGCCAGGCAACCACGCTTTTTATTTTATTTTTTATTTTATCTTAAAATTGCAAAAGAGATACCATTGAAAACTTAGGCCATTTCGAAAATTTAGTTACCATATTATCATTTGCCAATGCAAACTTGTGTGTTAGGCCAAAAAAAAAAACATGTTTTAGTTCTTAGACAATTTCTACGAGTCTTAAAAATTACAGGGTGACAAGGCTTCCATTTTTTAAATTTATGTTTGAAAGTAAGTAACCCATAGTTTTCTTTCTGTTCGTATTGTAGTAACAAATTACTAAACTATTTCAAACTGCAACTTAACCGGATGCTAACCGAATAACATGTGAGAGAAAGCTCACCGCTATCAGTAATCTTTTGCGGGTCACTTTTTTTTTATTTCGCTCAAAAAAAGTCACCAGGCAGGGCCTGAGAACCGAGAAATTCTTTTTCGCAACCTTACTGAACCCTTTTTTTCTCAAATACACCACTGCTACAAACATTAAACCAAAGTAATTCAAAACTGCACGCTATCCACATTATGGTAATCCAGCTGCACAATCATGACAGCAGATTTCATCTACCCCAATTCGAGCGGTTTCTCACGTTTGATTAAATTTGTGTTCCTTTTCATCAGACCTATTCCTTTTCACCGCTTAAGATTTCTATTATCTCCTGCATTAGGCAAATGTAGATGGCATATGTTTTGACACCTTAAAGTGTACTTAAAATTCATAATAATTATATAAAAACACTGCCCCATTTCGAGATCATTAATGAACACGCACGTAATGCCATACGTTTGAAAATTGTATGGCACTGTCAATTGTCTTTAAGGAAATAAACAAAAAAGATTTTGTTTATACCTTGATATTACTACCTGAAAAAAAAATACTTTAATTTTGAATATCTACTTATCCCGTGTTTGTTGAGTGCAAGAGGAGAGAGGAATCTCATCAAATGGTACCATTAATAAATTTCAAATTCGACACAATTCAACTGAACTACCTTTCAAAAACTTGCAGTCCCCTAATATTGTTTTTTTCTCTGCGAGATGATATCAGCATCACAAATTACAATGCAGGACTATTACAACAGCATCTGCATTCTTATGTAATAAGAACATCATCGTCTCATTAATAATTAGCAGAAAGTCACAGACCCCTTTGTTAGTAAACTTAGTAGCATACTTGTACGGTACTGGCAGATCTGATTTTGTCATTCACCTGCCGGCGTGCCTTTGTTACCAAAACTACCAGATAAAGTGATTTTGCTATGTACAAACACAAACCCATCTTCACATAGAAACAATGAGCCTGATTATTCCTCCAGAAACTACAAAGCTACGTTATTTTACTGTCTCTATATGTACCTCGGGAATCTGTACACATAATAGTAGCCTCAAAAAGCTTTTGTACCTAACAAAAAATGCCACCTCACCAAATATTTAATACTTATATCTATTCCCATTAGGCACAAGTTGAAACAAGACGGCAGAACTTAAAAGTTGGGAATCAACCAGGGACCTTTGAATCAATGGACTTTTAAGACCTAAACACTCGAGTTGAATGCGAATGTAGCATAAGAGTTCCAAGTGTTGATGACTGCTCAATCAGTCCTTCAGTCAGTTAACCTATAGGGTTAGTATTAACAGAAAACCAGCAAGGTATCACGTCAAATTCTAACAAAAGATAAAAATTTCATAATTATGATTGCAGTAAGCTAAATGTGTAACCAACAAACATACTCTGTGCTAATAAATTTCGACACGAAAATGTACATGCCAATAAACCAAAGAATTTTAACTTGCTTTTAAAAGTGAACTTCATAATTTCATTTTTGATAAATTACAAATTTGGTTCTTCTCCAAAATCCAAAACAATTTTTTTCTGTATTAGTAATGACCATCCTACAAAATGTCTAGAAAAAGTTTTTTTTTTAATTGTTAGTGATGCATTAGCATGCAGAATTGCTATTCAACCGAATACCAATCAATAGCATCTCATAGGATCTTTTTTTTCCCTTTGAGCAGATTTTTTTACTTAGGCCTTAATTCCTTTTTTTAGGTACCCCAATTCAGTAAATGACTTGGATCACAGTATTCAAAACTTCTATGTTAAAAATTGTGTACTGCACAATTGAGACTGTAGCTAAGGAACTTTTAACGCAGTAGATATAAAACTTACATTTAATAACCAGAAAGCTCGTAACAAAGTCCAAATATTTATTGAGATGGTCAGAAAAGTTTATTCATATGAAAGTGGAATATACTTTTTAAAAAATGGGTTTTCTCACATAAAATTGGTTTTACGAAAGAGGATAACTAACTACACAGTGACAAGGTTTCAAATTTGGGTTAATCAGAGTTGGTCTTCTTTTTAACATAACCTTGTCTTGTTTGGTGTCAGGTAGAGTAGTAACAGGTTTTATACAGACATGCTCACCCACACATACGCAAATAAAAATTGTGGGACAGTATTACAAAAGGAAAATGGTCCAACTCATAGACAGTAAGGTTTTTCAGATTGTTTGGTTCAAGTGGCGTCTGCTTTCTCTTCAGTGCCTTGCATTTTTAAGGTAATAGGCAGGTTTTAGCATCTTGTACCTTAAACATTAGCAAAGAACACAAGCACCACTTTCTACAATTTCTTGGCGGCTTCAAACTCCTAAGACTTCATGTTTTAAGTCAGTCCGGTATTATTGGTGTAGAAGTTCTCACAAAAATGTCAAAGGGTCATGTCCTTGTTAACTAATGTCGAGATCCAGTTACCTCATTAAACCTCTAAATACCTCTAGGACACGTATACTGCTACTTAACCTGAAATGAAAAAAAGAAAATTATAGGGTTACTCCTCTGGTAATCACGGTTGATTACATTTGTGTAGCATGTCTTCAGTCCAAATTCCCCATTGAGATACCACCAATGGTTAAGTGGCCCGTAAAACATGATAGCCCCATTTGAATAAACAACCTATTTCTTAGTGAAAATTGTCCATTACTATATTCTTACTGGAACACCAGCTGTTACTAGTTAAGTTAGTCCTACTGCTCAAACACAGACCACTTAGAACAAAAGTAGCTTCGTCAACACAGGCGCCTCAAGTCTTAATAACTTGGTGGGGCCAGGTTCCTAACAGTAATTATTTTTAATGGCCATTCCAATGGACAAAATAATAAAAATAAGCCAAACCAGCAATGAAAACTTACTAGGGAGCAATTTAAACTGGAAAAAGTGGTGAGGCCAAAACAGCAATAGTGATGGGGCCGCACCCCTCGCTCCGGCGCCTATGTTCGTGAAGTAGTGGTAAAATTAGTCCTACTGCTCAAAAACAAGACCACTTAGAACAGGAGTAGCTTCACGAAACATAACTTAATAATTAATAATAAGAAAAGAAAACCAATTTACACCAAACAAATTCAAACTCTGGGACCAGTACCAGTAAAGCAGTAACTTATTTATTGGTTACACTTGGTAACAGTGCCCTTACACACCAGTTTCATTAGCAATTATCGTACGGATAGGGTAGTACTTTTCAGGCACAATTTTAAAAACAAAACATATCTTAACCAATATCTTCGACAGTCAGTACTGTAATTTGAAGATGTAGGGTCTCAAGACGACTGTCTTCAATAGGGGAAAACAGATAATTCACGTCACTATGTCATGTTCGATCGATCTTTTTGAATAAGCGATCGAGCGTAGCCTCCACCACTAGTATGCCTCCACTTCTCACGCTGCTCGGTATTAAACTCACAACAGAGCAGAAACCGTATTCCAGGATTGGATGGTTCAGGATATTCATCAGTTCAACGTTCTCTCGGATGTGGTGTTGAATAGCAGGGGACTCCCCAGCTCCTCAAATGTAGGTCTCTGAGTTAGACACAAGGAGTGCTTCAGTGCCTACCCAGTTATCTTGCGTTTTTCCATGTGGTGTACAGCAATGTCGTTTGTTTCCATTCTGTTCTTGGTGTCTGCCATGTGCTGCTTGACACGGTAGCGAACTCCATTTCACGTTTCTCCAACACAAATGGCACTGCATTCTTCATATGGTGCTCTGTATATACTGCTTCCCTGATGTTTATAATTTTCTTCAACGATCTTTCCTCAAGCTCTCTTGTCTCTCTCTTTTTTGCCCACTTGCTTCTGGTTGTGTTCTCCCGACAAGCTGGTCTAAGCCCTTTTGAGTATTTACTCGAATGCAAGGAGCACTATTTTTCCCCCGAATGGTAGTCGTAAAACTGGCTACGCCTTGGAATCAAATACAAAAATTGCAGTCGTCTGCTGGTATGGAGATCAACGCGACGGCAATTGGGCCTAAAATCCGCACACACGCAACCCAATCTAGCCATGCATGTCATTCATCAGTCTAGCTTAGATTTCAGATATCCTTAAAAAAGAAAAGAAACTGTTCCTGTTCATTTCTGGAATTTATCTGTCATGCCACATTTCAAGAAATACGCCATGCATCCATTAATTTTATGCCGTGCTAGATCAAATAAAGGCAAAATCAATTTTGTGCAGCGGTTCTATCTTCAGGGTCAGACAACGCAGTCCCCCAATCATAGCGCGAGACAAATCTACGGTAGGCACTGTTGGAGTCCACCAATGACAGCGCACGATAGTGGAAGCGGCTTGGCGTCAGCATGTTTCATTTCGTTAGGCCTAACAAGACCAACCACGAACGATGTCGACCAATCGGCAATTTTACACCGCAAAATTCAAATTGCAAATAATTTCGTTTGCCAAACAGAACTCAAATCATGCCTGTTTTTCAAAGTTTGGTGTGCCCGAAAATAATGTACGTCGATGGCGTAAACAAAAAGAAGAATTGAAACTTACGTCACGAACACTTAGTGCTTTCTTTGGCCCCAAAACAGGATCGTATAAAAATTGAGATCGTTTGGCGGAATTTGTTAAAGAACAAACAGTTCAAGCTTTCCCGTTACTGCAGAAATCATGGTATGCAAAGCCAGAGAATTACAACGTGAACTAAAAATTAGTACGACAAACTTCAAAGCATCCAGAGGATGGATCGCACATTTTATGAAACGAAAAGGATTTTTTCTACGTCGGAAAACTTCTGTGTGCCAGAAATTACCCAAAGAAAATGAAGAAAAGTTAGAAAACTTTCAAAGACATGTGATTAAGCTTAGGAAACAACACAATTATCAGCTTGGACAAATAGGCAATGCAGACCAAACCCCAGTGTATTTTGACATGCCATCTAATTTTTCTCTAGATAATACAGGAGAAAGGAAGTCAAAATCTTAACTACAGGGGAAGAAATGGCAAGGATGACTGTCATGTTGTGTTGTACTGTCGATGGGCACAAGCTGCCACCGTACGTTGTTTTCAAAAGGAAGACTATACCAAAAAATTTCCTCATGGAATTTTTATTCGCGCTCAAGAGAAAGGTTAGATTTCAGAACCCCTTGTGTTAGACTGGCTAAAAACTGTTTGGTTGGTTCGTCCTGGAGCATTTTTGCGTTCTCGAAGTATGCTTGCTCTGGATGCATTAAAAGGTCATACTGTAAACCTAGGTGAAAGAAAAGATGAGCCAGGAAAAATGTGACCTTGTCATTATCCCAGGTGGAATGACATTACAACTCCAACCGCTAGATGGAGCATCAATAAACCGTTTAAAGACAACCTACACAAAACTATACAATGAGTTGCTGACTACTGGCGTAAAACAGTTGACTAAAGGTGGTCGCGTAAAGCGTGCTCCACTGTTAGTTGTTGCTGAATGGATTCTGGCTGCTTGGCGTAACATCCCAAACGAACTCGCAAAAAAATCCTTCAAAAAGTGTTGCATATCGAATGAATTAGGCGGCACAGATGATGATGCAATGTTCACAAAGTTGACAGCGACAAAGAATTATCAGACGCTGAAATTGACAACGATTCTGACATTTCAGAACTGAATTTGATATTGAGTGGTATAGGCCTATAAGGGTATTTGTGCGCAATACTGATCAACAAGACCCTTAATGATCAAATATATGCCTATAACGGGTTCAACTGCACTGTGTTTCACAAATAAAATTACTGCAGTAGACGTAGGCCTACCCCACTTTTTTTAAAGCAAACGTGCGCCTTAGATTCGAACAAAAGTAGTATTTCTAAAAAGTTAGCCTCAAAATCTACCTGCACCTTGTATTCAAGTAAATACGGTAGTTTAGTTTGCAGTTTTAGTTAAATAATTATTATTTAGAACATTCCTTTAAAACTAGGGATCGACCGGATACCGTTTTGCCGGATCCGGATAGGTTCCGGATAATTTGATGTCAGAGCCGGACCGGTTCTGGATCTAGGTGTTGGATCCGGGTCGGTACCGGATACCGGGTAATTCACACACAAAAACTAAATAAAGTTGTTTATTTTTTCCCTCTTAAAAGTTGCAGCTATGGGGTTAATTTTCGTTTTGTTTCTCATTACTTTCTTAAATTAAACACTTAGAAGTCTTACGCTATTAAGAGTACCAGTATAGTATAAATGCTGTTTTGCAATGTTGCCAAACTCTGCAAATTTGTTTTTTAAAAAGTCAAACAAAGCACTCATTAGGTTAATCAATAAAAAACATTTTTCTAGTTGAAGGATTTCTCATTGATTAGCGTACTGCTTCATTTCAAAAAATAATTTGCAAAATTTTGCAATATTTGTGAAACCAATATGTAGTCAATGCATCTATTTTATATTAAAATTATTGAATTTTGGTTGCATTAAAAAAAATCAAAATCACAACAGGTCTTTTACTTACACCTTTTTTAGGTTGGTTTCGTTCCTTTTTTTGCTTTCATTCCCTTTTAAATTGCTTTCGTTCGGTTTTGTATTGCGCACAGTATAACAAAGACCGAAAGCATAATAAAGGAACGAGAGCAAAAAAAGGAACGAAACCAGCATAAGAAAAGCTGTATTTATTTTATGAACAAAACTGTCTCGACTGTTGCAACATGGAAGTCATCTTTGGTTTATCATGCTATTATTTCTTGCTAGTTTTTGATGCCGTCATTAAACCGTCTTACTTTTCGAGTTTAACCCCTTGGTGTCCACACCACGATTTATCGTCAACTTCAAAACCGTTTCTAAAACTCCCAACGCACCCTGGATTCAAAGTCCTGTTTGGAAAGAAAAACCGCCATTGCATACAACAGAGGTGCAATTCCGACTGAATTAGGTACTTTGGCACGCATATTTTGGATTTATTTTATTACCATTTTTTAATTACCTCAACTGATGTTGTTGTTGGCCGTGTTGTCAAAATTGATGTGAAATTGCTTTTGTTTGCTAAAACTAGCCCCTGGTTCAAGCTGTCGTAACAGAACAACGCAACGAACGGGTCGCGTTGGAAATCTGGGAATCCCCGATTGGCACGTGTATAGTACGTGATCACTCATCGCGGCGGGGGCCAGTCACAAGTGACGTCACGCGAAGCGAGTCAAGGTCACGGCCATTGGAGCTAGCAGGTGCACGTCTCTTGGCGGACAGCCGGCTGGGAGTGGGAGCGTGATGGCGGCCGTAAACGGATTGCTTTCAACGATAGGGAATATAAATTAGGAAATAAAACAACTTTAAGCTACTTCTATGGTATTTAAAACTTAAAAAAAAGATGTCGGAAGCTGTAAACAATGCTGTAATGGAAGAATAACCAGAGGACGTTACCATTTCAAGGTCTCCCATGTACTGCAACGGAAGGTGAATTTTCGTTGAGCGGATTTACGTAGTCAAACTTCAACTTTTTTTTTAAAGTTATGAAAACCTAATACGATAGTCCCAATTATATTTTTGTGCAATAATTTACACTGTAATTATTACGTCTGCAATTTTGTATACCCGTAGATCGCTTAGTTATTTTACTACGAAGATAGAAAAAGATTGAAAAAGATTGTGGTTTTAAAATTTACTAAGATTTATTTTACCGAGGCAAGCAACATGTTTATGGCGACAATGTTTTGGTTGTGTTGCAACCGGTATCCGGCTCAATATAATTGCCGGATCCGGATCTCGCCGATCCCTCGGTCGATCCCTATTTAACCCTTTTAGGCCTAAGTGACGATATATCGTCATGGTAATTCCACTGCGAATAAGCCGACTCAACGATGTATCGTTAGCCCGGTTCAGCCGAGTTTTACGCCCTGTTAAAAAAAAATTTCCTATTGCGTACATCGGAGGCGTAACTGCGATTGAATTACGTAATTTGGAACGTATATTTTCGGTTTATTTAGGTTAATTTAATTTAATATCATCTGTTTATTACCTTAAGTCAATGTTATTGTTGGCATCGTCGCCAAAATGGACGTGAAATTACATTTATTTGCTGAAAATAGCTCTTGGTTCAAACGATCGTATCTCCGGAACGACACAACGTACAGCCGCCATCTTGGTCGCGTTTGAGAGAGGGGATTCCCAATTTTCTGGCCCGCGAAAAACGACATCATCAACTCCAACATCACTGCCTGTATTCCTCCGA